>JAHKKF010518103.1:0-12384 GCA_019740295.1 Labeo calbasu
AGATCCAAAACCCTCTAGAAGCCATCTCGGTCAAAAATGAGATAATGATACTGAGTGAATGCTCTCAACACATATATTATGTCCATAAAATACTTTTACTTGCTAAATCCCAGCCTCAGCTGTATAAGCTATAAGCACACAAGCACACTTTTTGAAGAATGTTATTGTTGCTATTTTCAGTGTAATTACAAGAAACTGTCAAAAATGCCATAAAGCACCATAAAAGTAGCATGACTTTTGAAGTCATTATTTGTTGAATTTTGTCAGAACAGTTTTGTGAAACAGATCGGGCAGTTCTTTGGAAGATTTGACATACAGGAACACTTAATTCATGATTGCTGGAATGGCAAGGAAAGCTAGGTTAGATGTGAAGATTTTCAGTGATCTATGACTCACCCAAAGCTGTTACTTGGCTTCAGAACACTTGGTATATAACACACCAATAAAAATAGACCAGTTTTGCTCATATGCATGGAAAAGAACCAGTCTTTTCATCAAAGGAGCAACTATAAGCTTACAGCATGCTTCTAATGTTATTGTTCATATACTGATCTTGTGATATCATTCTTGTCCTGATTAAGCTGCAATGTTGGAAACAACCAACAAATGCCATGGAACTCTTTGGGAACCTCCAACTGCAACAGACGAAAACTGTCCAATCAAGAGGGACAACAAAACGACCTGGAATGTTCACACTGTAAAGAGCTGCTGTCCCCACAGGACAAGAGACAGCTTCCCTTACAGGCCACATCAAACGGAAGAACCGATTTACTGGGCCTTTCCCAGAACCCCATAGTACAGGAACTGACAGACCTGGAAACACAAATCCAGCTTATCAAAAAGCAACTACAGCTTGCCATGAAGAAGAAAAAAGAGCTGGAACAGTATCAGAAGACAAAGACTTCAACCGAGTCCTAGACCTGTGGGAGATTTAGCTGGAGTTTAATGGGTTACATTGTTCAAAGGCTTGGACCTACCGGTTGATTATTTCAGTTGCGGCTCCTAAGGGAAGCAGGACTTTCTGGGCACATTCTCTGAAGTCCTTTTTTATTTAGATTTTTTGTTTTTTTTTTAGTTTGATTCCTCATTGAATTGAACTTGAAAAAAGGACAGAAGAGAAGAAAAGAAGTCGAGTTAAAATTGGATATAAGCGGTGTGTATTTCTGTATTCCCAGAAGTTAGATTCTGAGGATGCCTTGTTTTTATGCGGCGGCGTGAAAAAGACAGTGCGTAACAGCCTAAAGGGAAGATATTTATGTGTCAAAATGACATTTATTTAAGGTGTCAAACTGTGATGTATGGTAGCGTCTCCTGCATATTGATACACAGAGCTGAGAACAGTTTTTAAGAAGAAAGCCACGCCATCGTCTCTGGAGTTGTAACGAGAAAGTGTTAACCTTGAACACATGCTGTTAACCTTGAATTGTTATGTTTCTATGAATTAAAATGGCTTTGAGATATATTTCTGTGAGATTAAGTTCTTTCAGATCTTCTCAAATTAGTTTTAAATGTCTAGTTGCAATATAATGGACTGAAAGAGTTTTGACTCAAAGATGAGATCTGGTGAGATGCAGTGCTGGGTAGTAACTTATTTTGTGTAATCATATTACGTTTAATATACTCATAATCAGACTACAGTTACTTTTTTTACGGCTTATTTACATTTAGAAAGTCTTTCAGTTTTGTTGACATCGACACAAAGAAAAAAAATGTACAGGCAACTTAGTATTTGACGACTGGATTTACAAAAAATCAATTTTTAGAATTGAACATTTTCTCAACATTTCAAAATTGCATCAACTACTGATGAACACGTTAATCAAGTTGGCTTGAGAAAGCCAACTTACTGAAATGCTATTTAAACATGTTCTTCTTCTGAGACAAAAAAATATCAACTCTAACTCCTCCTAGAGCTTTAACTCTACAAACTCCAAACTCAGCCCAGCTCGACTGATCTGAACGAGTTGCTATATCTTTTCTAACTGATCGGACTTACGGTTTTCCTACAAATGACGATTAAAATTGGGAAAAATCCCATAGACTTACATTGACAGAATGTTGAAATGAGCCAAGACTATTCAAACTCCAACTGTCAAAAGTCCCAGAATCCCTTGAGACTCAATCAAACTTCCCTTCTATGTACTATATTTCTAATCCATTTAAACTCATTCAAACTTATCTATCTATCTATCTATCTATCTATCTATCTATCTATCTATCTATCTATCTATCTATCTATGCCTAGCAATCAGAATCATGCTAGCAACTTGCTAGTAACATGCTAATCATGCTAGAAACAGGCTAGCAACATGCTAGTAACTTCCTAATCATGGTAGAAACATGCTAGCAACTTTCTAATCATGCTAGAAACTTGCTAATCATGTAAGAAACATGCTAGCAACATGCTAGTAACATACTAATCATGCTAGAAACAGACTAGCAACATGTTAACAACTTGTTAATCATGCTAGAAACAAGCTAGCAACATGTTAAAAACATGCTAACAACTTGCTAATCATGTTAGAATAAGAATAGCAACATGCTAGTAACTTCATAATCATGCTAGAAACATCTATTTATCTATCTATCTATCTATCTATGCCTAGCAACCAGAATCATGCTAGCAACTTGCTAATCATGTTAGAAACATGGTAGCAACATGCTAGTAACATGCTAGAAACAGGCTAGCAACATGCTAATCGTGTTAGAAACATGATAGCAACATGCTAGTAACATGCTAATCATGCTAGAAAAAGACTAGCAACATGCTAGTTAATTTCGTTATCACGCTAGAAACATGTTAGATTAGACCAGATTAGCCTTCAAAACATTTAAGATTCAAAAGTACTTTAAACTACAAGGGTTTGTAAGTGTAATGAAAAGCTAACATTTAATTGCTGGGTGCTGCTGGGTCAATAAGCTAAATATGAGTTTGTCCATATTTTACCCAGCACTGGGTTGTATTTAACCCAGCAATTTTTACAGTGTGTTTAAATCAATGTGACTCCAAAAGAACTCTAAAAGTAACGCAAAAGTAGTCTGATCATAAACTGACTGATCACATAAAATGTGTAATGTAATGTATTACATTACTAACTACAATTTTTGTCATGTACTTTAGAATCAGTAACAGATTACAATTTGTGAGTAATCTACCCAGCACAGCAAATACTGTATGTTAGAGCTTGAATCAGAACCCAAGGCAGAAGAAATTGAAACAGTGCAAGCACAATTGCAACAGTCTGTTTCAGTATGGTGATTGCTGTTGCTTGATTAATTTTCTGCATATAGTTTTAAATTACTATTATTACCCGTTGTGTTACAAATGACGCTGCATGCACTCATGTATACTGATTTTATTAGCAACACTCAAAGGATGATACCCTTGATGCCTTAATAGCATTAACTGAGTTGACACATATTAAAAACAATGTAAAATTAAAAATGAATGTACTTACCTGCGTTACCTCAGAGGATATAATGCTTGGCACTGCAGTATCTTTCATTTCACGAGAATGTTTAAAATAATTTACATTCAGTCCATTGTCTTGCAATTATCTTTCAGTTGCTCAGGCACATCATTAAATGTAAACTTCATCCATGAATCCTAATGCTCACCTTTAGGAAGGCTATGCAAAAAAAATTTCTCCACATCCACTGACAGACCAGTTCTGGAGAGTCCTGTTGAAATTGCATGTACAGCATATTGAACTCTTCCCCCTATGCAGGTAAACACCAAAAGAGAGAGAAAAACTGAGAGATATACTTGTTTGGAAAGGGTTACAAAGCCATTTCTAAGCTTATTGGACTGCATCAAACAATGCAAGCCTTTTCTAAATGGAAAAGGGTAGGACTCAGGGCAGTGGTTACTGAGGACACATCATCTGGAAAGTTTCAAAAGATGAAATAAGCCCAAAAAAAAAAAAAAAACTTTAAAGGAACTTCAGGCATCTCTAGCACCAGCTAAAGTCTGGGTTCGTAATTCAATAATAATGTAACTTGCGGGATGTTAAGCAAGCAGTCAAGGAGGCAGATCTACCTGTTTATTAAAGTAACAGAGTAAACAAAAGATGAGAAATGCTGGAAAACAAGGAACAGAAATCATGAGCAACGAATTACTATGAAAACTCGGCAAACAGAGCAAAGTATACACAGGAAACATGTAACGAGGGAGTGTGCAAAAAAAAAAAAAACAATACAGAGAGAACACCATGTTGGCAGTGTGAGGATGTCTGTGGGGACGTGTTGTTTCACTAATGTTCATTTACATTTTCACAGGGTTAATAAAAGGGAGTTTATGTTAAATATTTTAACCAAAATGTTTCCATTTGTGCAATATCAAAAAAGCAAAAACCAATTTCAAAAATGTCACTGTATGATCATGACACAGATCTGTTCAGTAGAATAGGGAACAAACATAAGAACACAAGCAAGCAATATATGATTTTCAGCAGATGTTAATTATCACAAAGACTGAATGTGAATCCTCTGTAGGCAAATTGTGCTCCTCTGTGGCATAGTTAAACCATCCTAACCCATCAATTCACTGCTGCTTCAGTGCCCTGCTACATCTGCATCTGAAGCCCTTTGGATACTTATTACAGATTTAAGTCAGCCTTTTATTCTCTTTGTATAATAACGACTTGAATCATGACTTGAATGGCTAAAGAAACTGAAATCATAGACATTCGGTTTCACTAGTCTGTTAATGACTGCAAGTCATTCAAACCCTGAAGCAGCAAACAACCCAACACTTTCAAACTCACTGCACAGCTGGTATGAGGATTTGGTGCTGATGGGCAATGATTTGTTTACTCCACACTTAATGCTATGTTCATTCAAAGTTTGCTGTGAAGGCTTTATTTGCCCAAATAACTCAAAGTTTTTCACAGACTGCCCTCCTTTGCCGTATTTCATGTGCATAGTGTTTCACTGTGAAGATAAGTGTGTTTTAGCTACGTTTGACAGGACAGGTCAAACCTGCATTGAATGGAAAGTTTTCTTTGAAAGAGTTCTTGATTCCCTGAGTGTGTGTTGTGAGAAACACTCATGCTCATGGCGCTACTGAACATCTGAACATATAACCTGATCTTCAGGGAAAACACAGGTTGAATTCAGGTTAAGTGGGTTGTTTAAGCTTGATTGCACTGTGCTGATATATAAATGCAGTTTAATATGGTTAAGTGACAGAAAAAAAAAAAAGATTTACATTATTACATTTTAAATGTTCCTCATCAAACTCAATGTCAGCACAACACATTTCAGTTGTTTTGAAATGTATGCATGAATTAAGTGAACTTATGAATTTTATTGTGTATGTTTTGGGGTTGTTAAATGTTGTTGAACATTTTTGTTTGATAATATGTGTTAATAAATATGTTAGCCTGGACCACAAAACCAGTCACAAGTACGGGTATATTGTAGCAATAGCCATAAATACATTGCAAGGTCACAACTAGCGATTTTTCTTTAATGGCAAAAATCATTAGGATAAGATTATGTTCCATTAAGATATTTTGTAAATTTCCTACTGTAAACATCAAAACTTACATTTTGATTAGTAATATGCATTGCTAAGAACTTCATTTGAACGACTTTAAAGGCGAATTTCTCAATATTTTGATTTTTTTGCACCCTCACATTGCAGATTTTCAAGCAGTAGGCCAAATATCATGCTATCCTAACAAACCATACATCAATGGAAAGCTTATTTATTCAGCTTTTAGATGATCTATAAATCCCAATTTCAAAAAAAGTAATAATAATAAAAAAATTGACCCATATGGTTTTGTGGTCCAGGGTCAAAGCGATCAAAGTTAGAGAACAACCTATAATATCCTTAATTTCAAGCTCACTGCCTAGTGGAAGGACAGTTTTTAGGCATATTTCATAAATGAATTGTATTCTGAAGCACAGTATAAAAAACTTAAATGAGATATTTGAAAAAGAACTACTGAATAATTGGTATTAATGGCACCTGGTGCTAATTTCCTTAAGTATACGACAAACCCTATTTAACTGGCAGCATTCCTTCAACTTTCACTGAGATGGTGGGCCAATCTAAGGTGACTGAAACCCTGGGATGACACTTTCAGCCACTGCAGTAGAAGTTGGCCGTTGTAAATCTGTGATTTCTCTAATATTGCAGGTATATAATGAGACTAATTCATTAAAGTCCCCCAAAAAGGCTGGTCGTCCATGTAAGACAAATGCATGAGAGGACAGGATAATGCACAGAATCAAATGGGGAATGGGTTCAACACTGCAGCTGGAATTGCTTGCCAGTTCAACGCTGAACAGGGTATGGATCTGTATCGGCATGTTTAGGAGAAGTCAGACAAGTCACTTCAGAATAACGGTCTGTACACTTCCTACTAATTTCTGACAGCCGTAACCCTCCAACATTTTTGTTGTAATCCTCTTTCGTGCTACAGTGGTAACTGTTCTCTTTTTTGATCACTGTGAATTTCCTTGGATTTGTCAAACATTTCAGAAGAACAGTGGTATACTTAACTAATATTCCTTCAAATTTTGAGCAATAAAGATTAACAATATTTCAGAAAACAAATCAAGTATTTATAGATTGTTCTCTAATTTCGATTTCCACTGTATACCTTCCAAGTAACACATTATATAACTGAATTCAAAGGAAAATAAATTAACAAATGAGACATCGCTCATGCCCCAGAAAAACGAGATGCACCATTGGAATAAACTATGCATTTCATAACATTTAATGGACTAAAATAAAGTAACAAGAGGAACATCATTTACTGTAACAAAGTAAAAGTTACTTGTCATTAGAAATGTTCTCAAGACTTAAAGAACCCACCTATAAATGTACTCTTAAAAGTAAAAAAAAAAACTTCTTAAATACTTAAAAGTTATTTAAGAAAAAGCCTAATACCATCTATAATGCTGGAACATTTTTATAATAATCCTATTATTGCTTGTAGGAATATGACAGAGTGGTGTTAGACTGCAATGCTGAAACTTTGGCCATGTTTGAATCCATTCATTCCTTTTAATACTTCTGTTTCATCTGAAATATATTGTGAATAATACATTTAATCTTTTTTTTTTTTTTTGCTAAGTTGTACTTGTATATTTCTTCTTGATAACTTGGTAGCGGGTATAGGCAATGCAGATTCTAGAGTTTCTATGTTCCATAGTTTTCTAAGAAACTTTCTGAAAACTTTGTATCTCATGATAGTAAATTTTTCAGGAGTATAGTATTGAATGGATTTTTCCAGCTCTATCATTTATTTTAAGCACAAGGTTCTTGCCCAGTGAGCCACACAATACAAAACCAATTTTTATTGTAGCTTTATGAAGCTTCTTAAAGTATTGAACACATAAATGGATTGCAATAAAAGATACGTAGACTGGCAGGTATTTTATTTTGTTTATATAAACAATTGTAGAGTTTTCTAGTAACTGTTCCATCAACTTTTCTTTGTGTTTCAAGATTAAAATGGTTTCTGAAAAATGTGTTAAACAAACAATTGTTTGTATTGTTTTATTTTAAGTGAACCATCTTTGTTTACTTTGTGAAAGTAAAGAAAAATATGTATTTTTGTTTATCATGAATATTTTAAGTTATTCTTTGAGCTATGTCATTGGTAATGGACCGGTGCTCTCTCAGAACAGCCTGTGACTGGAGAAAGTCAACTGAAACTCAGCGAAACTGAAGGCATGTGTGTTGATTGTCTGTCCTCTGTCAATAAACTGCAAACTCGCTTCCCAAAAGGTGAAATCTACTACAAAAGCCTATTTAACAGAAAGAACTAGATTCTTATTTGAATAGAGAACAACACAGGCAACAATGTCATGCTCTGCTTTGTTCTATTTTCCTATAGCTAGCCAAATTCTGTCTACCATTTTACTGTCACCCAGTGGCTCTTAACGTCAGTACTGCCAAACTTTTGTAACGTCATTTTAAAACAACTGCTTTCAACGAGTCAAAACAACAGCAGCATATAAAGCAACACCCATTTATAAGACATCATTTTTCAGACATTTGACTTTCTTTCCTTCACTCTAAAAAAAAAAAAATTGCTGGGTGAAAACAACTCAATTTGGGTTATTTTGGTAACCCAACGCTGGGTCAAATATGGACAAACCCAGCCAGTTGGGTTAAATCTTTGACCTGACATGCTGGGTTATAGACCCTTTTCACAAGCCTGTGATGACGCATTTCAACAGTCATCATCATCATCATAAACCCTTTAAAATTTTGATTTTTAAAAATATGTATGTTTACATTTATAACGTATGTTATAATGTACATTTATACATGTATGTACATTTATAACACTGTACTTTGTATTATGTCACCTTTTCATCAAGCTACAAAAAAACTAGTTAATGCTATGCAAGGGTGTTTCTAATGCTGCGTCTATGGGAGGGACGGTAATTTGACATTGTTCTCTCTTCTGACTGCCGATATCAGTCTAGCTCAGTTTTTTTTTTCCTTTTCCTATCGTGTACATTTTCTTTTGCTATTTGAGCCAATGGGAATGCAAAAAATATATTTGTGGTACTTTCCCATTCACTGCTCTCGGATTTTACCCAACTATGATGACTTCCGCTATGAAAAAACCCGGAAATGTGAGAAAGGTCCATTTTAATTAACTCAAATATTGAACAAAAATTACTACTGCTGGCATAAAATGGACCAGGTTGGAAATTAAAAAGCAGACACCGAATTACTAGAGGCAACAGTAATAATCAAAACGTGAACATTTGTTAATAATTGAGAACACCCATGGACAAAAATATAATACAAACTGAATTATTCAGTATACTTTTCACCCATTTAAATAGATTTTCATACATTTAAACTCGTTTACCAAGCATTTTAGAAAAAAAAATGTAAAAGTAATATTTTAATTCAAGTGTATTAAACGGTTATCAAGGGCGTACTTGTAAGGATAGATATGTGTACGCAGCATGTGTACATATGGAGACTGTGTTTAAATATGAGTTCGGTTCATGGATTCACCCAAGCAGCAACTTCCCGGTCTCCCTCTTGAAGCCAACACGGAAGTAACTAAAACTACAATTCATCGACTGGCCACTAGAGGCTGGCTGCAAAAGGGAGTCAATCCTATGGACCTCCCATGTTAAAATGCCCAACTTTACAGCGAAAAAATATATATATATGTTTACGGCCTGGTACAAAAAGTGATTTTGGTATATATAAGTAATTTTGTCCTTCATGAAAACTGTGAGAGGGGGTGAATATTTTTATAACTCAATTAAGGGCGTGGCCACTTGAGTGACAGGTGGATTACCGCTTTGCCCTACAAGACTCGTTGGAGTGTGAAACTGAGAAAAATGGCTTTAAAGATTTTTATTTTTCCAGAAAAATTAATTATAGGTAGGACACTGGAAATCTGGCTATTAGATGTTTTAATGAAAACAATCTCAAACTTGATTTTTGCTGCTATTTTGAGTTATTGTACTCCTGTCTCCAAAAAGTGAGATGTCACACCAAGGTAAAAGGCAGTAACTACCACATTATATACAGTATTTGGGTGCTGATCACCATTTACAGAACCATTACAGTAACATCTGTATAAAATCTAGTGAGCATTCCTTACTTCATAGGCTATATGTGATTTAATTTTTTTTTTTTCTGACCGTAACAACCAGACTAAAAGTTAATACCGTTTTGCAGCCAATTGATTTGCAATGTTTGCTAACATTAAAGGATTCAAGACACACTTAGCATATTGTTTTGCATCAAATGAAAATAGCCTAATCTATAAGAACGACGATGGATTGATGAACGCCAGCAAGTAGTAATAATGCTCAGAAGGATTGTGAATTAAAAATCTCTGCTGACGTTCATTGCCATGGATTTTATCAAGTTACAAGAATAGGTAGAAAAGGGATTTCATTGCGAACTGTTACTGATTTTATGTGTAATAACATGCTACACTGACACAGCATTCTAGTCCTCACACGTGTAGAAGTGGGCAGCCCCAGACTGACAGCTGGCACTGAGTGAATAATCTGCATTATGAAAAGAAAAAAAAAAAAAAGCTTAAGATTATTTACGATTAATTATTGCTGCCAAGTTATCTAATTGTTGCTTGCTTACAGTGCTTTATGGAGCAGTTTGTTAGATTGCGATCTATCTCATTTGTTTTTCTAATGAAGTGAAGCACTGCTGTCACTACTGTCGAGTTAAGCGGGCATGGTTTCAGCAGCTTGGCACATCAGCTTCACCCACATCCCGCCTTTTCGCCCATTTTCGATTATCCGGGAGTGATGCGCAGTGACGCGCTGCCAAGATGGCGGCGGTCGGCCCCACCCACTTTAGGCTTCAAAAATGCTCTTCAGAAACCTACGAGTGACGTCACAGACACTACGTCCATGTTTTTTACAGTCTATGGGTTCACCACGAGGTCATATTATAATTATTGAATTATTTTGGGTCCTCCACATAGAATTTTTGGTTTTGTTTGGGACTGAGGACGTCTAATTTTTAGATATTTAACCGTAGCAAGCCCACTGATCTGCCACTTAACATCATACTGAGCAAAACCCAACACGTCGGTAGGTCTTAGCCTAAAATCAGTTCACACACAGGCTTATCGCCATGTTAGTTGTAGTGGGTGACAAGCTACAATTACAATAGCAATTTAAAAAAAAAAAAACGACCATTGCTGACGCATTTAGCTGACTGACATCTCGTCTATATGTTGCGTTGCGTAAAATAATTTACAGCACAATAAACACTTTATAGATGGAATAAAACGTACACAAACCTTAATTTCACCAAAGAAGTCCACTAAATCAACAGCACTGAGGACTCGCTCTCTCCTGAGAAGAATGAAAAGCCTGCGCTCCGACTGAAAACCAACAGCTGGGTTAAAGTGCCCGCGCTGGGTTGTTTCGTCGTAGGTTGGGGAGGTGTGTATAGTTTCAGCAGTCAGTAAAAATTGATCCAGTCACTAACCCAACAGCTGGGTTACACAAAAAAACTACCCAACACTGGAAAAATAACCTAACATAATGACTCAACGGGCATAACCCAGCGTTTTTAGAGTGTTCTTTATCAGTTTATGTATTTTTGCAGGTGTGGAAGTCTTAATGTTGTTAGTATTTTTTAAAGTTGTAAATAAAACAATTATTGGAGTACGTTTTAAAAGAAAGCACTATTTCAGCCTTCATGTTTAATTAAATGTGTTGCCATTTCTTTGTAATTATTTGTGAAATTATTTGTGAAAGTTTCCAAGTAAATCCTACACAGATTTTTTTCAGTGTAGTTTCACATACTATTTTAAAAATAAATAGGGAGAATAAAATTGATATAGTGCATTAGTAAAGCGTGAAATTAATATTTCATTCATAACAGTAAATCTCATTTAAGCAAGTAGGACTAGATGTTACAATCTTAAATCCCTATTTAATCAGCTTTGACAAGATGTCAACTGGAGAATAGGGAGAATAAAGGAAAGGGGGATATTAGAGGTTACCAATATTGTTAATAGGCCCTCCAAATCTCCAGAGGGCCCAACAGTGAACCTTGCAGGTCACCTCCTCTGTTTTTAACATCCTTTACTAATTTGAGGCATAAGTATAGTCCCTATATAGCTACTTCTCTCTGTGGTTTCAAAAAGGCATCTGATAGCCTGTTGTAGATTATTTCTTCAGACTCCTTTTTTTTTCAGTAGCCTACTGGTGGACTGGTCTGCAACCTATTTTGACATGCATGTTCCCTCTCTTTTTTCTTGGCTCCTCTGTAATATCTGTGTACTTGTACTTTTTGAGTTTGTATGCTTCACTTCCTCAATTGCATCTTCCCAAGGCACCGTTAGTTCCATTATATATAACAGCCTGTGCAAGTTGGACCACAGCATAAAATCTGGTCTGAGCTTGGTGGAAACAATTTTATGTGGGAAAACAAGTTTTCGATCCAGATCAGCCTGCAGTTTCCAATCTCAAGCAATGTGCAACAAACATGTTTCTACATTCAGCTGATATAAAAGCCACAGTGTGCTTTTAAGTTAAATGACAGGGGGGGAAACGTATCCTGTGGGATACAAACATTTAAGAGGCTGTGGGGAAAGGCAGGAAAAGTGTAGGTCACATTTCTTGGTTTCATGTTGAAAGAGTGTTTGCTCTGAATATTTAGATGTACTGACTTTGTTCATACATTCTTTGTTTATCTCAAGGGCAGCATTTAAAACTGCATGGCCACCTGTGGTGGGAAATCTACTCACCCTCCAATAAACGTTGATCTAGTTCACATACTTACAAATGTGGGAGGGGACTTACCTATTTAAAAAACTGTTGTTCAGCATTAGCTTATTAGATTTACTTTGAAATTTTATGAATTAAATGTTTACATTTTTTTGTAATCTGTCTCTA
>JAHKKF010518104.1:4843-15393 GCA_019740295.1 Labeo calbasu
TTTATTCACAAACATAAAGTACAGCGATATAAACAGTGTATAACAAATCTCAAAAGACTGATTTTTTTTATCTTGTTACACAATGCAACTATATTATCTCCCAGCTCCTTATATAAAGTTATATAAGTATGTACAACTTTAAATGCATATTATACATACTATGTATATAATATACAGCACATCTTAACTGCCTGATTGCTTGTACACTGTAAAAAGTTTTTACCAGTTTCAACTTAAAAATGTAAGTTTAGCAGCTTCCTTAAAATTTTAAGTTAAATCAACTTAAAAGTACGTAAGCAGTAAGTCATTTAAACTTATTTTGTTGTAGTGAGTTGAAATGACTTGTACTTTTAAGTTGATTTAACTTAAAATTTTAAGGCGGCTGCTGGACTTGGAGAAAATTTTTACAGTGTATGATAGCAAAATGTAAAAAAAATGTAATCACACAGCTTTAATCAGCAACTATAAAGCAGTGAAACCATATGTATTCTGAAAAGTGCTATATAAATAGATTTAACTAGAATTTGACATTATTTTTTACACACGCAGCATATTCTCTAGATATCAGCCACTGGAAAACCCAAAAGCTACAACACGTCAACTCAGGATGTATCTGACCTTCAAACTGACATAATTTGTCACTTTAAAACACACATACACACACAAAGCCAAATAGATAGCCAGTCTCTCTCTCTCTCACATACACACACATCAGAGCTTAACCACAAACATCAAATGAGTTCTTTGAACTTCCGCACATGGGGTTTCTGGGAGAGAACTGAGGTCAGCGATCAGACACAAACAGCATCACCTCACAAACATCAGACTGATCTCTCTGCTGAAGAATGGATGAATGGACAGAGAGAGATGTGAACTGTATTGATCTGGTAAAAGAATTCCTCATTGAGATGAGTCTCAAAACAGATGCTTTACACAGGGAACAAGTCCAACACACACAGACACGTTCTCTGCAGATTGTCTGTTGTGTATAATTACTGCTGTCTGTGCTGATACAGTGAGATCCTCCTACACACAAACACATCACAGCAGCGTCTAATCAAGCAGAGATGATCTGAAGGCTTAAAATCAACATTACTGTCAAAAGGAACAAGAGAAATATTCATAAAGCATACACTTAAAAAAAGGCTCCATAATGGGGTTTTTTACAGCAATGCCACATTAGAACTGCTTTTTCTTATTGTGAAAAGCATTTTAAAAATCTAAAGAACCCTTTTCTATTCAAAAGAAACTTTTGTGAAATGAAAAGGTTCCATGGATGGTAAAGGTTCTAAAGAACTTTTATTTTTAAGAGTGTACATTTATAATCAAATCTGTTGTCGTATTTATATTTTATATACCATATGTGACCTTTGACCACAAAACTAGTCGTAAGTAAGCACGGGTATATTTGTAGCAATAGCCAATAATACATTGTATGGGTCAAAATTGACCATTTTTCTTTTATGCCAAAAATCATTAGGATATTAAACAAAGATCATGTTCCATGAAGATGTTTTGTAAATTCTCTACCGTAAATATATCACAACTTACTTTTTAATTAGTAATATGCATTGCTAAGAACTTCATTTGGACAACTTTAAAGGCAATTTTCAAACAGTTTTATCTCAACTAAATATTGTCCTATCCTAACAAGTCATACATCAATGGAAAGCTTATATAATTTAGCTTTCCATTAAAAAAAATGACCCTTATGACTGATTTTGTGGTCCAAGGTCATATATAATAGCGTATTTATGGCGCTTTTAAGGCCCATTCACACCAATGATGGTAACTATAACCTTAACACTTTAGTAATTAGAATTAGTAGTTAGAATTCTAAAGTCACAAGTCACTTTCAAACCAAGCAAATTTGTGTTGATGAACGCAATGAATTTGTATGACCAATCTGAACATGGGCAAAATCTGAAATGGGAATAATTTAGCAAAAACTCCTGATCTCACAAAGATACTTATTGAAATGACTGGTTTTCAATAGCAAAATTTTGCTGAGCAAATTACAGCATCTTAACCGACAAGAAAAGCCTATGCCAAAACTGCAGCATGAACAACAAAAAAAAGATTATTTGAGCATATTTTGTTTATGCCCAACTGATGAACAATGAAAACATCATGTCAGCCAATCAGAATCCATCTGACTTTAAAGAGATGGAGAATTTAAAGTGGCAGATGAAATTGTGACATCATCACTTAGAATAAACAGAATGTTATTGTCCATTAGTGTGGACACTAATATGTGACCCTGGACCACAAAACCAACCATAATGGTCATTTGTATTTAGACTGAAGCTGAATAAATAAGCTTTCCATTGATGTATGGTTTGTTAGGATAGGACAATATTTGGCCGAGATACAACTATATGAAAATCTGGAAACTGAGGTTGGAAAAAATCTAAATATAGAAAAAATCTATATTTAGATTTTAAAATAAGGTATCTTATCAATACATATTACTAATCAAAAATTAAGTTTTGATTTATTTACAGTTGGAAATGTACAAAACATCTTCATGGAACATGATCTTTACTTAATAGCCTAATGATTTTTGGCATAAAAGAAAAATCAATAATTTTGACCCATAGCATGTATTTTTGGCTACTGCTACCAATACACTCGTGCTACTTAAGACTTTTGTGGACATCAAGTTTTTGTGGCCCAGGGTCGCATATAATAATAATATTATAACAATGTGACCAGGCATCATACATATTTATATATGTACATGGGCATTAAATAAGCAAAAATCTGTTGCATCCTTAATCAGGGTAGATTCATGATTAATTTAACACAAAATGCCCAAGTCTTACCACTTAACTCTCTAAAGTTCAGTCTTCTTTTAGCTTCTTTATAAAAATAAGTTACAGACTGTTAAAAAATAACCATTTTCATCATGTTTTCCCCATCTGAATCAATCATCTATATAAGCTTCTGAGACCATGTTATGTGTAACAAGTTAATTTAGCCAAAACAGAAATTCAAATTATTTCTTTAAATGTTTTCACATTTAAAAAATATGGATGCAAACTGATGCAAACACACCAAAAGTGCATGATTTCAATTCAGAGGATTTTTCCCACCACTGAGAGTTTAACTTTCACACATACAAGAATGTGTCAACATTGATATGAGTTTAATTCTGTGTTCTTCAGCTGTGATTATTGAGTAAATGTTGGAGTTTCTCCTCCTGCAGGAGGTTGTTTAGTATTCAACACACACTACAGCACATTACAACATTAACATATGAAAAGAGCTGCAGCTCTTTAACACACAACACACACTCTGTCACCTTTAGCCAAAAGACAAATCAACTACACACTTCACTGAGGAGGATTCTGTGTTGCAAACATTAACACGTTTCATTAAAGTCTGAATCATTTTATACGACAAAGAATGCGATTTTATTAGCGTTTGTCAAACTATTCCGAGTGTTTCCAGACTTCATTTGCATAATCAGACTCTAAAGTTCATTAATATGCCAGTGAAATGTGATGTTTCTTATTGCGCTAACTTGAGAAGAATCTCTGAGGAATCTTTGACAACGTCAAACTCCCGCAGCTCCGTCGATCTAGTTTTGTCGCGTCTCAGTTTCTAACAACGTTCAATAACTCTGATGGTTTCTTACCGTGGCTCAGCCGCACGAGTGTCGGTAAGCGGAATTTGCTCACGATCACGTCCAGCGGCAGCGACACGGAGCTCCACGAGAGTCCGTTAATGCTCGCGGATAGTTTCTCCATCTTTCATCCGTCACCATCATCATCATCACACGCATCACGGGGACGGAACGGAACCGGTGTCAGGAGCGCATCGTGCCATGATGAATAGAAACCCGTGAGAGAAACTCTTAAGTGATGTGATCTAAACCGGACCGCCGAGAGGCGCGACACCCGCCCTCCCCCTCCTCAACTTCATCCCGCCCCGCGCGCACCGGACTGACAGTGTGTTCACTATGGAGCGCCGGTGCTGGAGTTTCATCGCCTCAGAATGCCAGCTGGATGTTAATGTGTTTAAAGAAGCTTAAATGGATTTGATAAAATATTTGATTTGTGTGATTATAAATTCACTTCCTGATATACTGCAAGATTAAAGACCGTGGGAACCTTGATTCAGTATGCCAATTAGGCTACACAAAGACTTTTTGGGGGGTGGCGATGTTGACCATTTGCGTCAGTGCGCAAAAAGTGGAGAAACAGACAAACGATGCAATTGAGTGAATCATTTACGCTGGAACTGCTCCGATTGATTCAAACTCAAACTTGCTCAAAAGGCCTATTCATTTTCGAAAATCTCGTAGTGCTGGGTGAAACGGAGCTTTTCGAAACTCCGATTCAGTTAAATCAATTTGTTGCAAAATGATTTACTGTTTCGAAGCGCTTCAATCGGATCGCGTTGAGTGAATCATTTAATTCAGATCGGGACTTCGGAGCGCGTATCGCGAATCATTTGATTTAGATCGTAACTTTGGAGCGGGTTTGTGAATTTTTTGATTCGGAACTTCGGATCCCGATCTGAAATTATGGATTGTGAATCATTCAGATTGTGATTTAAGAGGGTGTACTCGAAACTTCGGAGTGGGTTCGCGAATCATTATTCAGACCAGGACTTTGAAGCACGAATCGCCAGTCATTCCATTTAGATCGAGATTACAGAGCAGATTCGCGAATCATTTGATTCAGATCAGGACTTCGAAGTGTGGATTGTGAATCGTTCGAGATCCAACGCAGCGAGTTCATGAATCTATAGTCAGATCAGGATTTCGGACCTCATATCACAAATATATTGATTTGGATTGGAACATCTGAGTGGGTTCATGAATCTTTTGATTCACAACTTCGGATTAAGTGGGTTTGTGAATTGAAAGATACATCGTCCGAAGTCCCGATCTGAAATGATGATTTGCAAATCATTATTCAGATTGGGACTTTGGAGCGCGGATTGCGAATTGTTTGATTTAGATCAGAACTTTGAAGCCAGTTCGTAAATCTTTTGATTCAAATTGGGATTTCGGAGCTAGTCTGTGAATCTTTTGATTTAAATCGTCAATTCGGAGTGGATTTGTGAATCATTTGATTCAGATGGAAGCTTTGCAGCATGCAAAATTATTTAATTTAGGCTAAATCCAAACTAAGTAGTGGGTTCGCAAATCATTTGATTTAAAACTCAATTTCAGAGTGGATTCGCAAATCTTTTCATTCAGAACGAATCTTCGGAGTGCATATTAGGAATCATTTAATTTAAGATAGATTGAAACTTTGGAGCGGGTTTGCGAATCATTTGGAGCTTTGGAGCTGAATCGTGAATCTTTAATTCAGATCGGGACTTCAGAGCGTGGATCGCGAATCGTTTGATTTAGATCAGAACTTCGAAGCAAGTTCGTAAATCTTTTGATTCAAATTGGGACTTCGGAGCGAGTTTGTGAATCTTTTGATTTAAATTGGGACTTTGGAGTGGATTTGTGAATCATTTGATTCAGATCGAAGCTTGCATCGTGCATCGCAAATGATTTAATTTAGGCTAGATCGAAACTAAGGAGTGGGTTTGCAAAACTTTGGAGCAGGTTTGCGAATCATGTGATTTAGAGCAGAACTTCGGAGCTGATTCGTGAATCTTTGATTCAGATCGGGACTTCAGAGCGTGAATCGCAAATCATTTGATTCAGATCGGGACTTCGGAGCGCGGATCGCGAGTCATTTGATTTAGATTGAAACTTCGAAGGGAGTTTGCGAATCTTTTGATTCAAATTACGACGTCGGCACCATGTTTTTGTTGGTCATTTTGGATTTTTCAGCCAACAGTTTGCTTTGTACATTCAGTTTACCACATAAAGTTAAAGAGGGTAAACTTTATCATTCAACTGAACTGTGCATATACATTTTAAACACTTCGGCTACCTTATTGTTCTTACCCTGCTCATGTATTAAATGTATGTCCTTGAAAGCATGCGGTTTTCTAGAGTATTTAAGATATCTATTACACCACATTAGAATGACCCTCTACAGCTTTTGGACAATATAATCTGAGCCATTTAATGAAATGAGATACTACTCAACACGGTTTTATTTCTGTTTCAGAGGATGTAGGTGTGTAATCCTGCCACCAGCCAGCAGAGGAAGACAGCGAGACGCTGCAGGGATTCAATTCACACTGATGGATGAGGTATTTAAAAAGCTAATATTATTCTGTAAAATATAACAGAACAAAAAAAAAATAAAAATAAATAAAGCTAAAATGTTCTGAACATCTTATTGAACACACAAAACATATTCATGTTCAAATGTTTTATTGTACTAGGTATTGTTTGCTTTTCCCTTCAAAGTTAAAACAATCTGCATAAAGGTGGAGGTAGAAACTGATTTCTGTCAAGAGATACAACTCATTCACACACACAAACACACACACAAACACTGCAAGGGTGAATCTCACGTTATCAAACATGCTCGGCTTATATTTCAACTCCAATTAAAAGAAATATGTGATGTAACTTTCATGTTAATTAAATTCTTCAGTACTGTTTGCAAAAAAATGACATTATTGCAGAGTATTTATATAATTCATGCTGATTTCAAAAAATTAATTGTAAAAATTAATCATCTCATATTCAGTAACAAGAAGCGCCAGTGAGATTAATGGGACATACCATTAAAAATAGTGTTATTAGTGCATAAAAAATCCTAAAATAGCTTCACTTCATTTATTTCTTTTAGTTTTGAGGCAAAATCTGACCTGAACATGTTTTCATGAGATTCACCTGCAAACTGATGGGTTTTTTGATGGGTGCTGTACATTGAAGTAATGCAGTGATCCATAAACTGTTCATGTCTTCCCGTCATCAAATAAATACAGTTTTAGTAAAGTGCTGGAGAGGTTATGACACTTCACCCCGTGACCTCGGTAATTATAATATTCCTAAGAAGAGCCCGGTGTATACCGTACACGCCCGTATGGTGAAATGATATGAAATCAGTCATTAATGTGATTCAGGTTACATTTTTCGGGCCAACACTAGCATGTAACACATTAAATAATGAAACCGTGGAGAAGTGTGAAAGACAGAGACCGAGAAAAGTGAGTATTTTAGTGAACAGGAGAGCAAACAGGCAGGAACGAAATCAAACTGTAAGAAGAAAAACCTGCAGAAGGAACAGCTTAGAGGAGGTTAGGAGCCTCGTAACTTGTTTCATTCGATCCAGCTGAGGTTCAAGCAGCGAGCGATGAAGGCGTACGTGTCGGCCACCTCCTGAATGACTTTACTGGTGGGTTTTCCCGCGCCGTGGCCTGACTTTGTGTCCACGTAGATAAATAGAGGGTTTGACTGGCTGGGCCACTGACCGATGATGTTCTGCAGCGTGGCGATATATTTTAGCGAGTGCAGCGGCACCACGCGGTCATCGTGGTCGCCCGTTAGCAACAATACGGCGGGATACTGAACCCCGTCAGCTTCGGGAACATGGATATTGTGAAGAGGAGAATACCTGCAGAGTCAGAACGTTTACAGATCTTTAAATTCATAACAAATGAGTGTTTTGGCAGATACGTCAACATTTCCAGGTCCAAACACAATATCAGATAAAAGCAAATGATGCTAATACATACTCGCATTGTGCTGTAGTACTACTGATAAATCAGGATCCTTACCTTTATTTTTAAACATCTTTTTTTTTTTACTGAATTCTCAGTTGGCTAGACAGTGATTCACGTTTTCTGAATTGTGACATTTTTGTTTTTTCATCTAACGTATACATTTTATTTCGTTTAATGTCATAAAACTAGTAAGCTAGTAGTGACAGTGTTGTGTAAACATGGCTGAAATCGCAAAAAGCAGAGGAACAGACAAATGATTCAACGAGTCATTTAGGCTGGAACTGCTCCAGTTGATTTCAAACTCAAACTTGATGAATAGCAAAAATCAGAATTGAAAAAAGGCATTCATTTTTAATTTTGAAATCACTTGTAATGACTCAAAAAAAAAAACAGTGACGGATGAAACAGAGCTTTTCGAAACTCAGAATCAGTTAAACCGCCACAAAATGATTCACTGTTTCGAAGTACTTCAGTTAGATCACGTATAAAAGCGTGTTTTGCAAATCATTTGAATTAAATTGGGACTTTGGAGCTCTTATCATAAATCATTTGATTCATCAGGACTTCAGATCGCTTATCTTGAAACATTTGATTCTTCTGTACTTCGGAGCATGTCTTGTGAATCATCTGATTCTGGTTGAGATTTCGGGGCGTGTGTCACAAATCACTTGACTCAGATCGGAACTTCAGAACGGGTTAGTGAATCCTTTGATTCACATCGGAACTTCGAATTGCTCCTGAATCATTTTGCGAATTGCAAGATACATTATATGATTCATTAGATCAGAGTGTGTTTCGCAAATCATTACTCAGATCAAGACTTCAGAGCGCTGACTGGGAATCAGTTTATTTAGATAGGGACTTCTGTGTGTGGATCAAAACTTTGAAGCGGGCTTGTGAATCTTTTGATTCATATCGAAACTTTGGACGAAGCGGATTCACGAATCATTTTGCGAATTGTACGTTTCGTAACACGTGCTCCCGAAGGCCCGATCTGAAATGATGGTTCGTGAATCATTATTCAGATCAGGACTTTGGAGAGTGTATAGCAAATACTTAGATTCAGAGCGGAACTTCAAAATGGTTTGTGAATCTTTTGATTCATATCCGAACTTTGGATCAAGTGGGTTCGCGAGTCGCAAAGATTTGTAATACGCACTCCGAAGTCCCAATGATGGTATGACAATCATTATTCAGATCGAATAATGAAAATGATTTGCGCTGAACATGAATCATTTTATTTAGATCAGGACTTCTGAGCGAGGATCGTGAATCATTTGATTTAGATCGGAACTTCAGGGCAGATTTGTGAATTTTTTGATTCAGATCAGGGCATCGAAACGCATATTGTAAATCTTTTGATTAGGCTAGATCGGGAACTTCGGGCCGAGTTCGTGAATCATTATTCAGATCAGGACGTCAGAGCACGGATCATGAATCATATGATTTAGATCAAAACTTTAGAGCGATTTCACAAATCTTTTGATTCAGATAATTTTATTTCGGCTATATTTCAATTACCGTAAACAATTTAATAGTTTTAGTTAACAACAATACCGTATGTTATGAAATCTACAATAATTTCATAAACAGTGCTCATGAATGGCTGTTGAAATTAAGTAGAGGCTTGGACCTGGAAACAATAACCAGTACACTTTTATAATAACATAAAATGCTGAATAAAATTGTATAAAACAAAAAAAATGCAATACTGAAAAGAAACATTTTAATGCAAAATATTTAGTTGGTATGCTGATATAACATAATATTTAAAAAAATATATCAAATCGTTTCACATCTAACAGGCTGAGCATTTTTCAAAGCAATGGCAAGATTATAGGTATATAATAAGTTTAGTTATTTTATTTATGTACTATTATTGTATTTATTATTTGAAATTAGTTCAAGTTTAAGTAATTTAATTAATTAACATGCTTTTGTAATTTAATTAGTTTTTTTTTTTTTAGTTTTTTTTATTTTATTTAGCTTTTTTTTTTTTTTTTTTCAATTTTAGTAGCATTGTACTTCAACTTTATTTCAGTTAGTTGCCAACTAATTTTCATTTTTATTTAATTTTTAAATTTTATTGAAATGTTAATTACCAAAAAAACGATTTAACAGTTTTAGTAAATCGATAACAACCCTGTATATTATAAATAATGAAACTGATAATGATAAAATTAAGGTACATTAATAAATGCATTGCCACCATTCTATAAAATCAATAAGCCATTTGATGCTGTGCATTAGAGTGATTTTACCACGCTTAATGGGGTAATCACAGTACTGGAAAGTCTAGAGTGGCATGTTGCTTTCACTGAAATGCAATTATGCCTCAAATAGACCTGCTGCTTCTAAAAAAGTAGAAAATGAAATGTATCTGTGCATCACTGTAGCAAGCAGAAGTGAACTTACTTAATTAACCAATCAAATTGCTCTTTGATTTCCGAGCAGCCGAAATCAGTGGTCCAGGCATGTCCGATGGTGAACTTATGAAACTTTAACATGTCCATGACGCCGACCTGAGCCACAGCACACCCAAACAGATCAGGTCTCTGATTCACACATGCCGCTGCACAAGAAAGTCATGATTTAGAACCAGGACAGTGCAAACCTGTGTATATACGTGTGTGTGTGTGTGTGTGTGTGTGTGTGTGTGTGTGTGTATGTGTCATACCCACGAGCAGCCCTCCATTGGAGCCTCCATTGATAGTGAGTTTCTTGGAGGAAGTATAACCCTCCTTTATCAGATACTCAGCTGCACACTGAAAGTCAGTGAAACAATTCTGCTTATTGGCCAACATCCCCGCTGCACAGAAAGAGAGAAGACAGAGACATTTTTCATTAAATGCAATCATGTTAAAGATATATATCTTCCAAATGCATACTAACATACTATGCATACTATCAATTTAGCTTGTACACCAAGTAACATTTTTTTAAAGTGGAAAGAA
>JAHKKF010518105.1:0-35888 GCA_019740295.1 Labeo calbasu
TGTGTATGTTTTATATGTATGTGTATATATGTATGTGCACGTGTGTATATATGGATTAAATGTATATGTGGAGTAATAGTAATTATGGATGGTTAGTAATTTCTAGTTTGCCTCGATAATGTGAGCTTGTCATAGTTTGCAGTGGAATATAGTTCTACATTTTTTGACATTTCATAAACATTGTGTCCTGTCCATACTGCAGGCTTATTTTGGCAGAACCATCTGTTCATTTAGATGGGGGAACATTCTGGACTAACAGAGCAGCTGCATACACAGGAAAGCCCCACAGAGCTGCGTTTGAGGACAGTTTGAGCAAAATCTACAAGAACCTCTATAGAAACGCATCACAAACAGGACACAGTGGACAAAGCACCGCCACACAATGACCATAGAGACAAGAGTGTGTATAAATCATTTAATGTGTTTGCATATGTCTGGTAAATCGAATCAGGAAACAGTATGGGTGGTGGGTATGTGATACACCTTTTTTTATTCACTTCCATGATAACACCAGTCAGTCTTCCAATCTCAGTCCATTCAAGAAAAAAACTTTAAAAACTATAAAATCATTTTCTCTGTACAAGTTGCTTATTTTAACATTCAATGCAATTTAGTGATTATAACACTAAATAAAAAAAGCCTTTTCTATAATCCACTGAAATTTAAAATATATAGTTGCCTTATATTTACAAAGGCTAAACAATTCCTGTTCAGGAAAGACAGGGGAAAAACTGATTTGGCTTATGCAATTATTTATTCATTTTCTTTTTATGGAAAGTGTGCTTCTTTTGCGTCATCTTGCCAGCAGCCTGTGCTGCCTTTTCTGCCATGATCTCATGATATTTCTTTTTGTTATAACTGAAAAGAGAAGAAAAAAATGGTTTTAGAATATGACAATTAATTTAATACAACAGTGAGAACAATCAATAATAGAAGCTCACTGTCATAAATACAAATCATTTATCACCGTTTAGCCCATAAACTAGATTTCTTACCTTCTAAATTCTGCATCAGCGAGCAGCTCCTCCACAATGGTCCTTTTCCTTTGTTTCTTAGGGATTCTTGAACTATAAAAGTCTACTGGGTTGTCAACCACCGTACCAACCTGAAACAAAAAAAAGCAAAACTTTACTCGAAAGAATAGAACAATATATGCCATTGTCTGCTTTCTTTAAACATGCACGCCTGTGGTTAATTGCAACGTCAGTATTTTGATAACCATTCTCATTTTTTGTTTTCAGAGGTTTTGTGTCATCTTAGGAACAATGGCTTTTTGAAAAGTTGTTTGAATGGAAAAGTCTGTTGCTGATAAAGACTCCCCAACCAACCTGAAAGTACTTGGGAAGTCCTTCTCTGTCGTTCTTCTTGTAGAAGCGCTTTGGGTCCATAGCCGAGCGCATCTTAAGTGCCTTCAGGTCATTTTTGAGCTCTTCTGTTAATTCAGGAGCTCTCATGTTGAACCAGCCATCACCAGTTGTCTTTTCTCTTTCCGCCTGTATACCACAAATAAGTTTAGCACATTGCTTATAAAACTCTAATGCAATTAAAAGCATGAGTAGGCATGTGACAAATTGCTAAATCTTTTTTCACAATATTGAAATTAAGCTGCAAAAAAGTAGCCATAATAAAGTAAAACCAAGTTAATAACTTTTTTCTTATAACTAAAAGAACTGAACATTTAAATACAATAAAGCAATAAACAAAAAATGTTTCAAACAGATTTAAGTGCAAAGAATAGGGAACACTTTACACAATGCATTAACATGAACAATGAGCAAGAGCTGCAATTGTTACAAAAGTTATTCTTTGTTAAAAAATGTTAGCTCAGGTGATACAAGAAAAAAATATACAAGAAAAAAATGTATTTACAAAATATTTAAATACTCTCTCTCACACACACACACACACACACACACACATATATATATATATATATATGTGTGTGTGTGTGTGTATTTAAATATTTTGTATATAAATATACATTTTTTTCTTATAATTCATACACATATATTCATATACACACACTTTACATATTACATGCATAATATGCACAGTTCACACACATTTTATTTTGCATGCAATTAATCGTTTGACAGCCCTAAAAGTGACATACACCACTGTTCAAAAATCTCACCAAGGCTATATTTGTGATCAAAAATACTAAAAAAAAAAAAATAAAAAAAAAAAAAAATAAATTACAAAAATGTACAAATTACAATTTAAAATTACTTTTCTTTATGTTCATGGCCTGCAATGGAAAAGCTAAATTTTCAGCATCATTACTCCAGTCTTTAGTGTCACACAAACTTTCAGAAATCATACTATTATTATTATTATATTTTTTTTCCTGGACACCATGATATATTTTTTAAATAGAAATCTTTTGTAGTATTATAAATGTCTTTAATTTCACTTTTGGTCAATTTAATACATCCTTGCTCAAAAAAAAAACATATATTAAACTACTTTTTAAATATATATATATATAAAACATACTGTCACCAAGCTTTTGAATGATAATGTAAGTTTTCAAGATGAATTAATACAAGATAAGAACTGTAAAACAGCTTTCCCTTCAAGGACACACAAAATATAACACCATCCATTTCTTCAACTGGTGTACCCACCTTGCGCTTGAGTTTAGCAGCATGCTTTGATTCACTGTACGGTGGCACAGCATCTTTCTTCTCAAAATCCGGAACGATAACACTCTTTTTCAGCAACTACACAATGAATAAAACATTTTTCATGCTCTTAACATGAACAGCTGTACAAAATGCTATGAAACTTGCAATGTTTCATTCAGATTAATAAATGATTACTATTTACCTCATCTGGATTGCTCAGGTCCTTCTGTGTTTTTGAAATTTTGGAAAGATTCTTAGGCTTGTTGCCATTAAAACTGATGTACAAACCACCAAGCTCCTTCATTTTCAGACCTGTGTCAATGGCACTAGATAGCTTTATCCTGAGTGAGGAAAGAAAAAAAAAAAAAAAAAAACACAACAACATTCAGAATTTAAACATTACATGCAAATATTTAGTGATGAGTTTTAAATATATATAAACATAGACTGGCATTCAAAAGTTTGGGATCAGTAAGATTCTTAATTTTTTTTTTTTTTTAAGTTTCTTATGTTCATCAAGGCTGCATTTATTTAATCAAAAATATTATTACATAAAAGATTATTTCAGTATAAAATAACAGTTTTCTATGGGAATACATTTTAAAATATAATTTATTTTTGTGATCAAAGAATTTTCAGCATCATTACAATTTTCAACATCAGTACTCAGAAATCATTCTAATATGCTGATGTATTATCAATGTTGAAAACAGTTGTGCTGCTTATTATTTTGTTGGAACCTGGATTCTTTAAATAAAAAGTTATTTAAAATAGAAATCTTTTGTAACAATATAAACTAACATTTAAAAGTTTTTTTATTTCTTTTTTTGAAAAATTTATATTTTTATTCACCAAGGATGTGTTAAATTGATAAAAAGTGATAGCACAGACTTATATTGTTAGAAAAGACTTGTTCTTTTTTAACTTATATTCACCAAAGAATCCTGAAAAAAAAGAATCACAGCTTCCAAAAAAATATTAAGCAGCACAACTGTTTCTAACATTGATAATAAAAGTAATAAATCAGCATATTTTAGAATGATTTCTGAAAGATCATGTAACACTGATGAAACTTCAGCTTTGTATCACAGCAATAAATTGTATTTTAAAATAAATATATATATAAATATTAATATAAATAAATAAATATAAATATATATATATATATATATATATATATATATATATACACATACACACACACATTATTTTAAACTGTAATAATATTTCACAATATTATAGTTTTTCTGTATTTTTGATCAAGTAAATGCAAGCCTTGATAAAAGAATTCTTTGAAAAACATTAAAAATCTTACTGATCCTAAACTTTTGAACTTTTATATTTAAAAGTTTTTTTTAAATCAATACAATAGCAGGGAAAAAAAAAACAACTTACGGAGGCAACTTTTTGGGAGCGAACAGCACTTTTGAGTCTTCGTCATCATCATCATCTCCTTCCTCATCAACAAAATCCTCCTCATCATCTTCCTCGGTTTGCTTGGCATCAACATAATCCTGTTTCATAGAACATTGTCCAGGTTTAGTGTCTATAACAAACAGTCCATTTCCATGAGCCTCTGATTCTTCTGACAATTGATTTCCATCAGGGCACATCACATTGTCTTGACTCTGCACATCTTTAGCTTTCTGTGAACATCCTTCCTCCTCTGATAACAGACTTTCATCACCACTGTCCTCATCCTCACTGCTGTCAAGTAAACTAATAGTTTTTTTCTGGGGAGGAGGTTTCTTAGATGTTTCATCTGCGGTGGTCAAATTTGCTTGAGTCTGTGAGCTTGTAGAAGGGCCTTCAAGATCATTTAATGTAACGGAGTCATTTTCAGATGTCTCTGCTTCCTCATAAACAATTACACCTCTTTTCTCAACCTTGTGCTCATGCTCCTCAACCACAGTTGGTACATAATCTTCTAGGGTGGTTTCCACCACATCCTGGTTCACAGGCTCAGTACAAGTCTGGTTCTCAGTGGGCTCCTCAACCACAACTGGTTCCAGATCTTCTGCAGCAGCTTCTACCATATCTTCCTTCACAGGCTCAGAACATGTTTGCTCCTCAAAGGCCTCCTCAACTACAGCTGGTTCAGGATCTACTGCCGCAGCTTCAACCGTATCCTCCTTAACAGGCTCGGAACATGTTTGAATCTCAACAACCTGGCTTGTTTCCACAAAGTCTGGCTTATCATTTTCCATGGTAACATCTCCAGGCTCTTCAGCCACAGGTTTTCCACCGTCCTCCACTGGCTCGACGTCTTGCGTGTTGCTTTGAGGTTCCTGCATCTCCATGAGCTCATCCTGCTCAAAACCTACAGTGGTATCTTCAGCTTTCTCCTCAATCATGGTGCAATCTTGAGCTTCGCTGGTGTCCATGGTCATGGTGCTGTCCAGTTGTTCCATTTTGTCTTCAGCTTCATCTGCATCAGGTACTGGACGACTTTCATGGTGAGGTTCAAGCTCCTCACCCTGTTCCTCAGGCATGGAAGCAGTTGTAATGGTGTCATCTACATCAGAAGTCACTTTTGCTTTACTTCTTGTCCTGGTTGCATGGGTACTACTAGCAGACCCAGTTCGGCTACTACAAGGAGTCCCTCGTCCCCTTTGAGGGCTTGGGCTCCCATGGGAATTGCAGACATCAGTAGCTACCGATTCAGAATCGGATTCGCCAACCAGAACGTCAGGTTTGGGCTGGCGCCTGGTGGATCTCCACGGACTCATGCTGGGACCGGACTTGCATCCATCCGAGTCATTTTTGTTGTCAACTTCTGTTTTGGGCCTACGGCCTCTCTTCTTGGACGTTGGAGAAGAAGGTGTGTCTGTGGTGTCCTCAAAGCTCAAAGGAATCGGTTCAGGTTTGACCTTTTGGTTACGAGCAGATCTGCGGACCACAGAGCTACGAAGGCCGGAAACGCTGGAGGAGCATGACTCTGGCTCAGACGAATCTGGTTCTGTGGAAGTCACAGCGCTAATCCGACGGCTCCTTGTTATCTGACGAGTGTCCATAGTAAAACTGTTAGATTCGGCCCCTGAAGGTTCATCATTATCATTCTTTGCGGCATCTTTTGCAGCTGCTGAAGTCAGAACGCGTTTTCTCAGGCTGCGCGGGGTTCTGTGAGAACGGGTCGCGGACACCTCAGACGAGCAGGATTCAGCTTCAGATGCTTCGTCCTGCACAGCGGGCTTCTCCCTGACCGCAGTCCTCCGTCGTGTTCTAGATGTCGCCTGCACATCGGAAACTACAGAGCAGCAGGATTCGGACTCAGACACATCAGCTTCATGGGAAGAGTTAGGTTGCTTTTTGTCAGCAAGGAGACGTGTGGATCTTCTAGTGTCTCGCTTGGGCGGACTTGTTGCTGAGGAAGAGTTTGTACTTTCGTCCTTTGGTTCATCCGGCTGGGAGTCGCCTGCACGTTCGGACTGGGACTGGTTTTCCTTCATTAGCGTTGTGCGGCGTGTTCTTCTGGTCGAAGGAGTAGGCTGCTGTGAGAACAAGTACATTTGCTTCAGATTATTTGAGAAATTCATATTAGAAAAAAAGGAAAATACTAAAGGTAAAATACTAATCATACACAACCTGTCAAAGTTTGGCTTTGCTTAAACTATATTTATACGATGGAATTAAGCCTTTCATGACAGAAATAAAAGTACTGCTTTGTTCATTCACCGTTGGTAAATTTTAAAGTTTGATTGAGGTTTTATTAACTATATAGTACCAGTCAAAAGTTTTTGAGCAGTAAGATTTTTAATGTTTTTAGATTTTTAAGAAGTCTCTTCTGCTTACCAAGTCTGCATTTATTTGATCGAAAAAAACAACAAAAGCAGTAATATTATTAACTATTGTTACTATTTAAAACAACTGTTTTCTATATGAATATATTGTAAAATGTAATTTCGAAGATTCCTTCGATCATAGCTAAATTTTCAGCATCTTTACTCCAGTCTACAGTGTCTCATGATCCTTTAGAAATCATTTGAATATATTTTTAGAAATGAATACTTTGTTTTTAATTAATCAAAAGTCATGATAAAGACATATTACGTTATAGAAGATTTACATTTCAGAAAAATGCTGTTCTTCTGAACTTTCTATTCTACAAAGAAACCTGAAAAAAGATTCTACTCAGCTATTTTAAACATAATAATAATAAATGTTTTTTGAGCAGCAAATCATAATATTAGAATGATTTCAGATGGATCATGTGACTGGTGTAATGATGCTAAAAATTCAGCTTTGAAATCACAGGAATAAATTACATTTTAAAATATATTCAAACAGAAAACAGTTATTTTAAATAGCAAATATATTTCAGAATTTTACTGCTTTTGCTGTACTTTGGATCAAATAAATGCAGGCTTGACTTCTTTAAAAAACATTAAATATTACTGTTCACAAACTTTTGACTGGTAGCATATAAACTATATAAAAATATTTATAATACATCAAATCTGGGTTGTAATGTTGTCTTTCCCACCAGGACTACAACACTTTGACTGAGCGTTTTACTTGTTATAGAATAATCTATGAAACTTTATGGCATAAATATTACCATGCGATTTGTCAGAAAGAGTGAACTTACTTATTTCACCCATAACATATGGTCACTTTAAAGAAAACCAACATGTAACCCAGGACCACAAAACCAGTCATAAAGGTCAATTTTTTAAAACTGAAAAAAGCTGAATAAATAAGATTTCCATTGATGTATGGTTTGTTAGGATAGCACAATATTTGACCAAGATACAACTATTTGAAAATCCGCAATCTGAGGGTGCAAAAATAAATAAATAAAAATAAAATATTGAGAAAATGGCCTTTAAAGTTGTCCAAATGAAGTTCTTAGCAATGCATATTACTAATCAAAATTTAAGTTTTTATATATTTACGGTAGGAAACTCACAGAATATCTTCATGGAACGTGATCTTTACTTAATATTCTTATGATTTTTGGCATAAAAGAAAAATTTCTAATTTTGACCCATACAATGTATTTTTGGCTATTGCTACAAATATCCCCGTGCTACTAAAGACTGGTTTTGTGGTCCATAGTCACATATAATTCTCATTTATAAATACATGAGAGAGGCAAAATGTCCTGCATAACAGCAACATCACACATGGCGTTCCCATCTTCAGCCCAAAACTACACATGCAGCCTATGACTATCTTGTTTGTTTACACAACTGTAAACTCGAGGAAGAATGCAAAACACACGACATAAAAATACGAACGGACACTAACATCTAAATAAATATGAACGTTATTTGTTAATCTAACAGCTTTCTCCGGCATGTGTGAACACATGCGGCGACTCATTTTTGGATGAAAGTACATACAACACTGCAAATCACAAGCACACACTGACGCTTCCAGAGAATATATGGACTACACTACTTAAATGTCCTACATACCGTGGCTCCAGAGTTTTCATCATTAATATTTTTCACGGGGGAGCCCACGCGTGTTCCTCTTCTGGTGGCCACCATCTTGCCACTACGATTAACCTAGACGCACTTCCGCTTGCGAGACACGTTCTCTCAATGCGCAGGCGCGCCTAATCGATGCAGGAAACATCGCTGAGCAGTTGGTGACTTGTAAGTAATGACATGGATTTGTGTATTGATTTGACCTTATAACCAGTTGTGTTCTTGACAGACAATATTAAAATTAATTCATACATTCATTAATGAAAATATATGAATTTAAAAACCTTTAGTTTTCGCTAAGTCTCTAACATATATCTAACATTGAAATGAATGAAAACCCAATGCGAGTCCATGTTTCATTTTCAATTCCGAAGTTTATAAACCACATTAAAAATGTTTAACACAAATATGGGAAAATAGTAATTACATGTACAGTACTTGAAAGAAAAACTCTTTTATATGATTGGATCCAACAGGCATCGTCATTACAATTAATAAATAACAAAGGTAAAAATATATATTCTGACTATTCGCTAGATACTGGAACGATAATCATTACTTTCCTTCAAGTGTGGAATTTTCCAGTGTTTTTATATATACAATGAGTTAATGCCGTCCATGCCATGCATGTTAACAGCCTACAGTTACATATTTGAATATTTTTTTCATCAGATAAGCAAAGCATTTTGTTTACAAAGAGATGCAAATCAGAATCATCTGTTGACAACAAATAAGAAAACATTCACTGAAATTTCCAAGCAACGCATCAATCAAAATAAATTATACAAACTTAAAAACGCCAACAGGATTTAAAATTTGACATTAAAATTTAAAGTAAAAAAAATCTGCAACAATGTGGCCCACTCTTTGAAAAAAAAATGTGGTTAACATTTTTAAAACACAGAACAAATCTCTTAACGTTTTCACCTAAATCACAAGGGCAATGATTAACAAAACAACATTTTGGTATTTAAAGCATCTAAATCTGCTGTACCATCAATTACCGTTTTATATTTTTACCCTTTTGATAAAAACAGACAATTTAACCAGGCAAAGTCAGAAAAAACAGACAAAGAGGCACTTTGCATTTATCTACAAGGAAAGATAGCTTTCTAAATATTCTAAATCATGAGGAAAAACAAATAAAGTGGGCTGAGTGAATTTTTGTCAAATTCACTTAGTGTGTTGACCCCAAAAAAAAACACCTGTAAATTATGCAGTGATGTAGCAGCTCCCTAAATTTAGTGGAATAAATTTTAGGAAACCAAAAAAACCCTGTTCGAACTGGACACATTAATGGCCATTGCTCTTCTTAGCATGAACAACATAGCCTTTTGCTTTTATGATGCCTCTGCTCTTGACGATGATGGAGTACCGTAAGACCCACTCCAGCCTCCAGTCGGCCACCTGCAGGTCTTTACTGCTCCCCTGCACTGCTTCCTGAAAGCCTGCTGCACTGATTAGCTCTAGACACAAGAAGAAAGATTGGCATCATTTGATTTCCTGTGCAGGTGTTCATGCTGCTTCATAACTAAATTGCAGAGCCATTTCATGCACACAGCCATTGAGCTCAATGACTCAGCATAAAATACACACCTTTGGGGTCATTGTGTGTAAGCAATTGTATGTCGAACTCTTTAGCAAATGCAGTGAGGTCTGGAGGCATCACACAGCACGAGGCCAGATTCACCTGATTACTACTCGGCTTTATCTGCGTAGCATGAAAGAGCACAAAAATACATCATAAAAATACTAAATAAATACTAAATAAATGTAAATGATCAATTATGAATGATCAATTATTCTGTTTTGTGCAGAAAAAAAATGCATGGTCAAAGCAGACCTGAGCCCAGTTATATAGCTGCTCTAAAAGAGTTTTGTCCAAGTCTGATGTGCCGATGGCGACGATCTTCTGGCTTTGCACCAGCCTCTCCAGCTCCTCCCACAGCGGCTGCAGGTGGGTCAGTGTCTGTGCCTCACCCTCAGGGAGAGGAGGTGGAGCAATGATTACAGAATCCAACTGAGATACGCCTAACGAAAGACAAGCTGAACAACACAGAGATGAGAGATGGGGTCATTGTAAAATCAGCTGAAATTAATATTCACATACACTATCGTTTAAACATTTGGGCTGTCAAAAAATGTTAATGAATGAATTTTATTTAGCAAGGATGCATTAAATCAATAAAAAAGTAAGTACTTTCACATTGTTACAAAAAAGTCGTCTATTTTAAATAAATGCTGTTCTTTTGAACTTTCTATTTATCAAAGAATCCTGAAATAATGTTTCATGTTTTCCAAAAACATGAAACAAAAAATATTAACCAGCATTTTTTGAGCACCAAAGCAGCATATTAAAACGATTTCTGAAGGATCATGTGACACTGAAGACTGGAGTAATGACTGCTGAAAAAAAAAGTAAAAGAAAAAATATTAACGTTTTAATGTATTTTTTCATCAAATAAATTCAGCCTTGGTAAGCAGAAGGGCATCTTTCATAAAAGCGGTATAAATAGAGTATTACATTGCAAAAATTATGGACATTACTGAACAAGTTTGTACCTAAACTTCACAAATTAGTTATATCATGAGGACGTTGCAGATTTCATATTCTAAGGAGGCATTGATTAGGTGAAAAAATATATATTATTTAGAAAAACTTACAAATTATTATTTGTTAATCATAATTAAGAAGTTAGAGAGGCGTCATTTAAAATGGACCTCAGGGGGAAAAAAATCTTGTAATTGCTTTGTTTAGAAACAAATTATCATATATTTCTTAGATCATTAAATATCTCAAATACTACGGAAGCGAATACAATTTGTTAAAAATGCTATTGCAACTTTTTATTTCACATTGTGAGATATAAACTTGCAATTTTGAGAAATGAGTCAGAATTGCGAGAGATAAACTCGCAATTGTGACATTTTTCTCAGAATTCCGTAATATAAACTCGAGAAATAAAGTTTTTATCTTTTATCTTTTATCTCACAATTCTGACTTTTTTGTCAGAACTGTGAAATATAAAGTTTCTATCCTTTTTCCTGCATCTCTGACTTTTTCTTGCAATTGCAATTTTTTCTCAGAATTGTAAGATATAAACTCACAATTGCAAGTTATAGAGTCTGATTTTGAGGGGGAAAAGACTGATATGTTCTCAGAGTAGCAAGATATAGTTCACAATTCTGAAAAAAAGTCACAATTGTGAGATATAAACTCGCAATTCTGAGAAAAAAAAGGGTCAAATGTGAGTTTATATTTTGCAATTCTAAACCAAAAAGTCAGAATTGTGAGGCGTAAATCGCCTTTAAAGTTGTACAAATGTTCTTAGCAATGCATATTATTAAAAATTAAATTTTGATATATTTGCGGTAGGAAATTTACAAAAAATCTTCATGGAACATAATCTTTACTTAATATCCTAATGATATTTAAAAAAAAAAAAAAAAATCAATCATTTTGACGCATACAATATATTGCTGGCTTTAGCTACTAACTGGTTTTGTGGTCCAGGGTCACATATTAATAATATTCATATATAGAGCATCACATTAAGCAGAACTTACCCATGTCCACCGCACTTCTGATGGGTGAATGGTCCGACTCGGTGAGAAAAAGCTTGACTGTAAAGACATTTAAACAATTAATAACATCCACTTGCACTGCAACCGCAATATTTAATGCACTAAGGATCAGTAATCCTCACCAGACACTTTTAGCTCCTCTCTCTCCTCTGGAGTGATGGCCTCTGTGCTTTCTGGAATAGTGCAGTCCAGAACACTGGGGAGCTCCTGAGGAAGAAAAACAGAGGTAATTGCAAAACCATGCTATCATGGAAAATATCCAGTCACTTACTGGATTATGCATTATAGTTGCATAATTTTTTGGCAGTCTTGTGTCCACGAAACTCACTTTGCATGTGAAAACATTAGATACCTTGTTAATGGACTGCATGAAAGGAATGCATCAATAAGCTTCAGCTTTTGTGTGCTAAGACCTTTACTCTCTACTCGCTGAGCTCTCGGGCAGATTCGCTGACAATGGCAGAATGAGCCAGAGCAGAGACACAGCGGCCCCACGAACAATCACCATAACAACTGTCTTTTCATCTTACTGCCTATATATGCTTTAATGCTGCTAAAGAGGCAGACGGGTTGCTTTCCCACAATCCACAGAGTGCTCAACTGTTTATGTTCAGTGGGTCTGATTACTTCACGCAACGGAAACTTTGACATGTCAACGATGACATTTGTTTATCTTAAACCGGCTTGTTTACAATTTCTCAAGGTTTCTTTTTTCACTTTCAGAGCGAGTGTCATGCAGGGTCTTACAGAGTCGAGAGATGACGACATTGCGGCAAACCAGTCGCTCAGTGTGCCTTGGATGCAGTCTTGAAGCTGTGAATAGAGTTAAAAAACATTGAAAAACATGTTAACTAACAGGACAGGCTAGAATTCAAATCTTATGAAACATAAAAACAACATCTTGGCAGCCTTCCCAAACCATTTCTCAGTATTTATAAGCATAGTCACTTTCGGCTTTTGGCCCTGTAGGATTTTAGAAAGGCCTAATTTTAAAAAAAGAAAGAAAGAAAAAACAAAACAAAATTTAATTATGTAACTTTCTAACATAGACCACATCTAATATAATATATATTATAATTATAATATATATATATATATATATAAGACATTGAGACATCATGCCCTCAGGTAGTTAGAATTTTACAATATAATCTTCACATATACATGTTTAAACAACTAATCCACTTGCGTGGGCTTGAACAAAAAGCCTGAGAGGTTTGTCAGAGAGGTTTTAGTCAGTACAAAATGCACAGTCATTTGTCAATTGACTGCTGGTAGATTATAAGACATTATACTGAAAATCTGCATCAGCAAGACATTGCATCATCCTTCATTTCAGCATGTCAGGTCTGGCCAGGTCACATTTAATTATGTACAACTTCTTTAACAGGTCTAATAGTGAGTATTACTAGGCAGAAGCATTACTTGTATGCACAGCTACACTTAGGATGTAAAAACAAAACCCTGATTATTTGAACGTAAACCCAACAACAGTGCGATGCATTGTAATTTCCCATACATTTTGCATACTGTGTCATGTCATGAGCAGCACGAGGCCATTGACGTCATTAATGAAAGCAGACGAATCATATCTTGTAACCCCGGTGAGCCGACTCGATGTTAATGATTCAACTGAACCGATACGCAGAGCTTTCGACTGTAAGGTGGGTGTCATGCGTGAACATAAACAAAGAGATATATCACCACTTTTTTTCGAACAGGAATATATATGTATATAATAAACTACTGTTAGGTTAATCATGTCCGAATCCGAATACAGATTGTACATACAATCCAGTGTATGCAACTAAAACGAAGCATAATTCAAAACGTATATTGAAAACATACGTGTTTAAACCTTTTTTAACGGTTCGTATATGATGCGTGCGGACGTATAGGATCACTGGAGTGACGTCTCAAATGATTCTGTGAATCGGTTCGGTGAATGAACTGTCCGAAGGAGCCGATGTTCGAAAAAGAATCGGACTTCACCAACGCAACGACGACCGTATAAACATAAATAATTGGGTGTCAGTGGGTAAACTCATTCACTGAATAATATCATGCTATAAAACATGCCATTCCCGCGCTGCTAAAATGGACCAAGATGCACCACTAGCACTGCAAACTCATGTCACTTACCTCCTCACTAGGTGAAGACGGACATTTCTTCTTAAGTCGACTGCGGTTGACTAAATTCCCCGTGTGAAGCTTCAGTGTTGTCGCGTGATTAAAAAGCCGCTTCGCGTTTACATGAGGCTCCATTGCTAGTAAAAATCGGTGACTGGAAACAAATGTTGTCTGTATGTAACTATTAACCAGATAATGCCCTCGGGTACAATGTTTCCCTCTCTCTCGGGTGCACTAAACAGTGTAGTATGACTTTGCACTTGCAGTTCATTCAAGTAGAGAGGAGGTTATAGCAGAGAGATTCACGCCCACAATACGAATATAGATAGGTTGCTTTGGAAAACCTGGCGAGGATCAGCCCGAAGTGGATCGGAGAAGTGATTTAAAGAAACGTTCAACCTTTTTAAGGCCCCCTATTGTCCAGCAATCAAAGGACCCCATGTAGACAGAGAAATTTCCTCTGCCATGATAACAAAGTTGCTGGCTTTCAAGCTTTTTATTTATTTATAGAAGCAAGAAGTGAATTATAAGAATACAAAATATATGTTCATTTCTTCACTGCATGTTCATCATTGAAAACAATTGTTGAGGGGATAAACGAAAATAAAAAATAGTTTTTAGCATTTTAATAAGTTACATTATCTAAAAATAACTTAGCAAAAAAATAATCATTTTAAGTCATCTCATAGCGTGGTGTGGCTCCGCCCCTGGGTGAGGACCATTACAAGGCATTTTACCTGTTATGCTTTGTCATTATGAAATAGCACGTATTATTACAGTATATATGTTTAGGTATTATCACTGTGACAACAAACTGCTTTAATAAACTTACAGGTTAAAGGAGTAGTTCACTTCCAGAACAAAAAATTACAGATAATGTACTCACCCCCTTGTCATCAAAGATGTTTGTCTTTCTTTCTTCAGTCATAAAGAAATTGTTTTTTGAGGAAAACATTTGAAGAATTATCTCCATATAGTGGACTTCTGTGGTGTCGGCAAGTTTGAACTTCTAAAATGCAGTTTAAATGCAGCTTCAAAGGGCTCTGAACAATCCAAGCCGAGGACAAAGGGTCTCATCTAGCAAAACGATCAGTCATTTAAAAAAAAAAAAAAAAAAAAAAAGTATAAATTACTTTTTTTAACCCTTAAACGCTCGTCTTGTCTAGCTCTGCCATGCGCATGCGTACTCTGTGTAATCCGGGTCAATACACTTAGGAAATGTCGAAAAACTTCCATCTCATTTTCTCCTCCAACTTCAAAATTGTCTCACATTTTGAGACTAAGACTCTTTTTCAAAACAAAAAAAAAATCAACTCACCATTCACAACTTTTATTGTACATTAAAGCGAAAAAAGACATTGACAGAATATAAAATGAGAATATAACTGCAAACAACCAGATGTTTTTTTTATCAGTATTAGTGAGTTTCTTACAAAAAAAAGTGTCATTCTGAACCTTACAGTACTTTCATGCAAAGTACCCCCAAAGAAAGACATTGACAGTGAGTAAAATGAGGGCATTAACATTGCAGACAATCTTCCAGGTGTGATCTTCTTCAATACTGGTGAGTTTCCTTTCCAGAGCCTGACGTTCCTCCTCATTCATCTCTTGTTTAGCCACATGGGAGAGACCACACAGCCACATTCCAGCACGCTTCCACCATGCAGGCGTATCCTCATTTGACCCCTCTGACTCTGTAGTGCTGGGATCAGAGCCTGCTGGTTCAGACCCTCTAGCCCAGGGGTCTTCCAGCTCTACACGCTCCTTCTTACTATGTCTTGTCCACCAGGTCAAACGAACAAGCTAAAATGAAATATATGGGTTAGCTCATGTTCAATGTGTGTTTCTGCTAAAATATCATCGTGAATAATATCATGTAAAAGACTTTTAGACCTTGAGCTAACCGTAATTAATTTTGTAACAACATGTCAACCACCAGTCATCAGTGTTGGGCAGTAATTAGTTATATGTAAGTTACTGAGTTACAGTTACTGAGAAAAAATGTGTAATTAAATTACAGTTACTTATGAAAATGTTAATGATTACAAATTTGAATATTTCTTGTATTAATATTTACCATTTCTTATTGTGATTTTAAATCTGTATTTAACCTCAGATCGATCACAAAGTAAAAAGAGGTGCTAAAAGTCTGATTTTGTAGTGGCTGTGCATTAAAATTAAATTATTATCATTTTAATTCAAGAGATGAAGGATTTTGAAAGTCTGACAATAATCAGTTCTGTTAACTATTAACAGTCGAAAACATTACTTAGAATTTTTGGTCACTACCGCTATGGTTACTTGTAAAGAATATTGACTCCTGTTGCACGGTTATACAGACAGTATTCGAAAAGTGACTGTAAGCTGCTTTGTGAATGGGACGTTTCGAGACTCCCACCTGTAAGTAAATGCGGTTGTCAATCCCAAAAAATGACAGTGTGAACGTGGCCTTAGTCATAGCAAATTTACTTATAGTAAGAAGAATCTCTAAAGTAGACTATTGAAATAAGAAATAACCAATATATAAATAATGCATTATTCATACTTTCTTTGCAATTTATAATCCCAATGAATTTTTTCTTTACACATTGATTTTCAAAATTGAGGTAGTCAGTGTACATGTTGTGTTGGTACTTTAGGGAGCTTAAACTTATTTTTGTGGACATTAATAGGGAAGAAACTGGTTCATAAATTAATACATTTAAATTAAAATCACTAAAATTAAACTAAAATGCTAAATGTTTTGGGGGGGTGGGATTGGTCTGTTATATATCATTTTTAAAAATGTAAACCAATATTAATACATGGAAAGTCCCCTGGTAATTTGGTATGTGGCATTTCCTTTTTGTAAGTTTATATACAAATGTATATAAATAATTACTTCAATGTTTGTGTTTTTGGATTGCGGTTCATAGTTACATGTTGCTCCGGAATAGGTGCAGTGCAGAGGCTGACAGCTGTGATGATCAGAGCTGTCAGTGCAAGCAGGATGAGAGCAAAATACAGGTAGTGCACATCTTTCAGCAGGGCAGGACGCAGGTCTTTCTCTCCGCATGATGGGGTGCCGTACACAAACTCCATTACCATCCTCACAGTGCCCACCACTAGTCCCACCATCAGACCCCAAAAAGCACCCTGTGCAGGATAAAAAGAAAACAACTTAATTTGAATGTTTCTTAAAATGAAAGTATTATAGGGCATTTGATTTTCACTTAATTGTGTAGACACAAGAAAAGGTTTATTTATATACCTGTTCATTTACTCGCCCCCAGAAAATGGCCATAATGAACACTGTGGTGATTGGAGGTGCCAGGTAGCTAGTGATGGCCTGAATGTAGTCAAACAGCTGTCCGCTATTAGCTGTTTGAATGACTGGAATCCACACAATGCTCAGGGCCACTAGAAATAAAATGAACACCCTGTAGATGTAAATAAACAGCAGTAATTAAGAGCCAGGAGACTCAGGCTGGTCGGTAAAATAAAAGTGTGTATTTTGGAAAATGACGGCTGTTGTCTTGACCTTACTGACAGTTTGTATATCAAGTATCAAAGTTCAAATTAAGTTTTGTTATGCTTTCACTGTGCCTCTATCACCCCCAAAAAAGGTCAACAAAACCACCATGTGGTTAAACCACTTGGTGGAACCGGTGGTGGATTGGTTCCACTTTCGTTTTGCTAGTTTGTATGCATGAGAGCATTCACTTCTTTCAGATACGTCTGCTTATTTTCTGAAAAATGTGTTAAAAATGAAAGTTTTCCCACAAAATATTTAACAGACTACCTGCCAACTACCATGAGCTCTCTCTCGGAGGCCCTGGGCCGAATACGTTGCCATATGTCCATGGTGAACAGAGTGCTGCTACTGTTGAATATAGAGGTGAGAGAGGACATGAGTGCTGCCATCATCACAGCAATCATCAGACCTCTCAGACCTACAACACAATAACAGGGGGGAAAAAGAATGAATTAGCATAGCAGTCAACATATTTGACAATTTAAGCATTGATTATACACAATATACAATCATGGCCAAAAATATCAGCACCCTTGCAATTCTGTCAGAAAATGCAACACTTCTCTCAGAAAATTGTTCCAATTGCAAATGTTTTGGTATTCACATGCTTATTAAATTTGTTTGTCAAAACTGTAAGAAATAATTGCTTTTCAAGCATGTGAGCCTCCTGTAATTTGTATTTAGACACCTGTGGCAAGTAACAGGTGTGGGCAATATAGTAATCACTCTTGCAACCAGTTAAAATGGATAAAAGTTGACTCAACCTTTGCGTTGTGTGTCACACTGAGCATGGAGAAAAGAAAGAAGTGTAAAAAGTTATCTGTGGATTTAAGAGAAAAAATTGTGGAAAAACATGGACAATCTCAAGGCTACAAGTCCATCCCAGAGATCTCAATGTTCCTGTGTCCACTGTGCACAATATCAAGAGGTTTACAGCCCATGGCACTGTAACTAACCTCCCTGGACGTGGACAGAAGAGCAAAATTAATGAAAAATTACAATGAAGGATTGTTCGAATTGTAGTTAAAGAACCCCAATTAACTTCCAAACAAATTAAAGCTGATCTGCAGACACAAGGTACAACAGTGTCAGCTCGCACTATCCGTCGCCATCTGAATGAAAAGGGACGTTATGTTAGGAGACCACTGCTGACACAAAGGCATAAAAAAGCAAGACTGGAGTTTGCCAAAACTTATGTGACAAAACCACAATCCTTCTGGGAGAACGTACTGTAGACAGATGAGACAAAATGAAGAGCTTTTTGGTAAAGGACATGGCACTGTTTACAGAAAAAGAAATGAGGCCTTCAAAGAAAAGAACACAGTCCCTACAGTCAAACATGGTGGAGGTTTAAAGATGTCTTGGGGTTGCTTTGCTGCTTCTGGCACTGGATGCCTTGACTGTGTGAACTGTATCATGAAATCTGATGATTACCAAAGAATTTTGGGGCACAACGTAATGGCCAGTGTCAGAAAGCTGTGTCTCCACCAGGGGTCATAGGTCTTCCAGCAGAACAATGACCCGAAACACACTTCAAAAAGCACTCAGAAATGGTTACAAACAAAGTGCTGGAGAGTTCTGAAATGGCCAGCAATGAGTCCAGATCTGAATCCCATAGAAAACCTGTGGACAGATCTCAAAACAGCAGTTGGGAAAGGCATCCTTCAAATCTGAATGACCTGGAGCAGTTAGCAAAAGAAGAGCTGTTCAAAATTCCAGTAGAGAGGTGTCAGAAAGGGGGGTGCTACCAAATAATAAGTTAAGATTGCCAATAATTTTGTCCAGTGCATTTTTTGGGTTCTGTGTGGAATCAGATTTGACTTTTCTTCTCAGTTTTTTTTTAATGTTGTTCCAATGCAAACAAAAAAAATAAATAAACAGGTGAGTACCAAAGCATTTGCAACTGCAACAATTTTCTGAAAGAAGGGTTGCATTTTGAATTACAGATTTGCAATGGTGCTGATAGTTTTGGCCATGACTGTATACAATGTTGGGGGTAACACATTACAAGTAACATAAGTTACGTAATTAGGTTACTTTTTTCAGGTAACTAGTAAAGTAATGCATTACTTTTTAATTAGCAAGAAAATATAGTTACTGATGCCAGTTACTTTGTTTTCCCATTTATTGACTGACAGCTCTCCTGTCCCCATGTTGAGAGAAATCAGGAGTAGGTGCAGAGGTGTTGTGTGTGCTGTGTAAACATGATGTCTACTATAGTACTACACTAAATGCCAACATGTCAATCATCTCACTTGCACAAAAACTGATTCACTATTCCTTTTGTTGCCCTTCGCCTGAAAATTACAACCAAAAGCCACACAATGTGGTATTGTATCAGTATTTTATTTTCTGAGTTGTGTTGCAGTAAAAATAGCAACAGGTAGCACCAGTAGCTCACAGAGTGCAGCCATTTCACGTCACCAAATAATGGCACCCCCATAGTTCAAAATATGTATAAAACAATGTGGATTTTTAAAATAAAGGAAAACTTTTATTGGTTTTCTACTACATATTTCAGTAACAGACTTCATTTACATTATATTAAGCCATACAAGTCTTAATACGCGGGTTTCCCTTAAAAAATTAACTCATAAGTAACGTAATTTATTAAATTCCATAAGAAGTAATTAAGTAACATCATTAGTTACAGCATTTTTAGGTCGTACCGCAAGATCGTAATGCATTACTTTTAGAAGTATATATAGTGTTTTAATATAAGGCTGCAATAAAACAAAATGTGAAAAAAAATGAAGGGGTATGAATACTTTTGCAAGGCACTATTTATGGCAAATATATTCTGGCAAAAGTAACATTTACATTTCTTTTAAAAATAAAGAAATATACCTATATTACACTATATATATATATATATATATATATATATAGATCCTAGGGGACAGTTAAGTGCAACTAATTGAAAAATCACACAAATGATTATTCTGATAAAAACATATGGTTGTCATACCCACTGGCATGAGCTCCACAACTAACTTTGGGTAGGCGATGTTAGTGCAGCCGACACTGGCTCCACAGATATTCATGCACTCATCAGGATCCACACATCCTACTTCATCTAGAAAATAAAATTAAACTTTTCACTAATGCTCAGGTAACTTTTTTTTTTAAATCCAGACTACGGGAAATGCAAAAAATGACTGAGTAGTACTTGGGTATAGAGCTCTGCTGATCATTCCTGGCATAACGATGAAGAACATAGGGAAGACCTTGAGGTAGCCACCAAGCACCGAACCACCTTTGGCATGGGACAAGTTTTTGGCAGAGAGAGACCTTTGCACTATCACCTTTAGAGATTAAATAGATGCTTATAGATTGCTTGCTGTAAAACTAATTTTAAGTTTAAAGAGACAAGTATGTGAAATTCTCTGCTGAATATTAATTCATGCTCAAATCTACAATATTTTAAATTCACCTGGTCTGTGCACCACACCCATGTGGCCAGAACAGTGAGTCCAAAAATTAGGCCTGGCCAAGGAAGGTCTCCTGTCACCGGATCTCTGAAGATATGAAAGGCATCAGACCGAGGAAGATGACAAGTGGTGTTGGGAACCGTAATAGCAGGTATAGCTTTCTCATACTGATCCACCAAACCCTCATACCAGCCAACTTTGTCAAATGCTGCAGTGGGAAATTTATTTGAAATGAATTCATTTACTGTACTTACCCTTGAATAATTCATGCAAGTATAACATTTCATTAACGAGAGATCTATACCTATGAACATGAGGGCAAATGCTCCTATTACCATGATGACGGTCTGTAAAGCGTCAGTGTAGATTACTGCTGTCAGCCCACCTGCATTAAAACAAGCCAGCAATTAAAGAACTTCAAATAGAATCACATTTAGGCCTACGTTATCTAAAATATTAGTAATTTATGTGTTGTTTTGTTACCAGCTATAGTATAGAGTGCAGTGACGGCTAGCAGCAAAACGGTGGAGACATACAAGTCCCATCCCAGAGACACCTGGATGAATAAAGCCCCTGAAAAAATGTCTGTCTGGAAAAAACACAGTTGTTATGATTATAATGAACTATTTGTTATTATAGACCATATAGCATACTTATAGCATACTTTAGGGTTGTGCTTTGGCTTAGGTAATAATTAGTAATGACAATATTATAAGTTTCAGTATAAGTACACTACCAGTCAAAAATGTTCTATTTTCTATGTTTTTTTTAAAGAAGTCTCTTTTTCTACAGCAAAAACAGTAAAATTCTGAAATATTTTTACTTTTTCAAAAGAATAACTGTTCTATTTGAATATATTTTAAAATGTAATTTATTCCTTAGATCAAAGCTACATTTTCTGCATCATTACTTCAGTGTCACATGATCCTTCAGAAATCATTCTAATATGCTGATTTGCTGTTTAAGAAACATTTATTATTATTATTATTATTATTATCATCAATATTTATAACAGCTGAGTAAATTTGTTTTCAGGATTCTTCGATGAATAGAAAGATCCAAAGATCAGCATTTATCTGAAATAAAAAGCTTTTGTAACATTATACAATATACCATTCAAAAGCTTGGAGTCAGTATTTTTTTTTTTCTTTTTTTGGGAAAGAAATTATAGAAATTAATCATCTTATTTAGCAAGGATTATTTTGATCTTTAAATTGATCAAAAGTGATATCAAGACATTTATAATGTTACAAAAGATTTCTATTTCAGATAAATGTTGTTCCTCTGAACATGCTATACATCAAAGAAACCTGAAAAAAATCTACCCAGCTGTTTTTAACATAATATATTACATAAATATTTTTGTTTGTTTCTTTGTTCTTTTAGCAGCAAATCAGAATATTAGAATGTTTTCTGAAGGATCATGTGACTGGAGTAATGATAAAAATTCAACTTTGAAAATCACAGGAATAAATTACATATTAAATCTATTTTTTCATTTATAATATTTTATTTTAAATTGTAAACATACTTCAAAACTGATACTGTTTTTGCTGTACTTTGGATCAAATATATGCAGGCTTGGTGAGCCCAAGAGACTTCTTTAAAGAACATTAAAAAGTGTCAGTGGTAGTGTATATACAAATTTTTTTTATTCATGCCATAGTCATTCATTTATTATTATAATACTATTAATATACATTTAAAACAATATAAATCAATTTGCAGTGGGGTCTAAAAGTCTCTAAAAGTCCATTTGTCCTTATTTTACTTTTTTTTTTTGTATTATATATATTATATATCAGATTAGCATTTTTTTTAGTTATTTTATTTTAAATAAATATATAACAAATGTTTAACAATATATTTAATGCATACATAACAATTTTTAATAATTCTTATATATTATTTAACAATACCTAATTCACATTTATTAAACTAAGGAGTCTTACTGATATCTTGGTGAAAATGTAGAGGATGAGAGACAGCACACTCATGTAGATTCGAATGCGTTGACCCCCAAACCTCTTCCTCAGATACTCTGGCATTGTGACCACTCCAGCAGAAATATACACGGGCACAAAGATCCAGCCCAAGGCAATGAGGACCCATGCTGCCTAAAGAGCATCATACTTGATGTCTGATAAAATGTTTTGTTTCAGCGTGTAATGCAATAAAACCGTCAAACATTTGATTAGCCTAAGACAACAACAATCTCACAAGTGAAATCAGTAATTACTGAAACAACACTGTAAGCTTGTAGGATAAGGACTGATTTGTCAGACGTACATTCCACTCAAATCCTCCAACTGCGAGTCCCCCTGCGGCTCCTGTCCCTGCTAATCCAATGAACAGACCGCTGCCTACATTACTCGACATCAAAGAGGCTCCAATCTGTTGAAAACAACACAAGAGAGACATACTGAGAAAACACTCTCAAAACTAAACTATGATAAATCAAGCGACAAGAGACATGTCTTCACACTAAACACAAATCATCGCTGTATAACTGTTATATGTTATTGCATTTAATTTATTGTAAAACACATTCACTTCTTAACGTGTTTACATGAGATAAAACTCTTTTATGAGACTGCACTGATTTAATTACTTCCGTTTTCCTGGTTGTAATGCCAGGCAAGGACTTTAAAAAACAAGATGCTTCCTTGTAGACATCCACAAAATAAACAATTCCAATTTCTTTAAACACACAAAAACTCACTGGCCACCATGTCATGGATCGTCCGGCCAAGAAGTATCCACCGACTGTCCCACGGTTGGCTCTGACTGAGGACTACAAATCAAAAACACACCAGTTCTATCTCCGCATCAAGAATTAGGCATGCAGAATTCTCTACATCAATGCAAATATTACCAGCCTGCGGACTTTTACTTACCCATATTCCGACTGCCAACACAAACACAAAGTAGACCACAACCACAGCAATATCAGCAGCCTCCAAAGTAAACTTCCTAGGCACCTCGGGCTCCGGGGTGCCCGTTACAAGCTCAGTTGAAGCTGGCATTTTGTACAATGCCTAAGGCAAAAGTGTGAACTTTGAAGCAGGTGCTAACTTCATTAATAATTAATCAGGCCTGTCCCAGAGAATGCTGAGAATGCAGCGCTGAGAGTTACGCATTATAAGACAGATATAGGTAACCACGTGAGGATGATGTACACTAATGTATTTTTTATGTTTATATATATAAAATAGATAATTCTATGGGATTATTTAGCATAATATAATAGCATAAATTAATTCCATAAAAACTGGGAGAATGAAGGTGTTCTAAAACTTTTGACCAGTACAGTATAAGAATGCTTAAAGAAAAGAAAATTTAATGCTACAATTTAGCCCCAAATAAAAAAAAAAAGACAGAGAATGACTACAAATATTTCAATACTTTTTAATTGCAGAATGATATATAAAACAAAATTGCAAATTGTACAGGTGAGACAACATAAATACTCTGAATGAGGCTTTCAGATGCATCAGTCCATTCATTTCTTCTTCCAGAATTTGCTGTAATCATCTACTTTGAAATCATCCTCAAAATCATCCAATTTCTGTTTTGCTGCCCTCTTCGGCTCTCTTTTCCGCATTCTGATTTTCCTCTCCTCCTCCGAGAGGGTTGTGATGTCCACGGGCATCTGGAAGGAAAAACAAACTGTTGATAACTGACTCCAAACGCTTACACCAGGCACTTTTTGAAGCTTTTAAGACATTTTGAACTGCCATTGTACGACAGTTTTTCGAAAAAAATCTCCTTTTGTGTTTAAGAGAAATGACATTGGCATGACATTGAGTAAATAACAGCAGAATTTTAATTTCTGAGTGAAGTGTACATTTTAACAAAAAAGCCTAGAATATAAACCACTAACCTTCATTATTCTTCTAGGCTCTTTATATCTAATGTTGATGGTGGACCCGTCAGGTCTTACCAACAGAACCGGATACATCCTCTCATACTTCTGCCTCCCAAAGCGGACCACACAGGTTCTGTTGGAGTTTGACTGAAAAACTGTGGTGTGAAATGTGGATGTGGCTTGCAAGCACCTGCTGGTGACAACAGCCTGAAGACACCTGTGCAAAACAATAAAAGGAAATTCACAATCGAAATATCACTGAACAACAGTGGTGATGCCTGCACTAGTCGTAGACTCGTAGTATAATGGAAACATTACATTCAGATTAAGGGTTTTTTTTTGGTAATATTAGTTATAAGGGAGACAGTTAAGAAACCAAATTTGATCAGGTCTTACCGTCTTACAAATTTTGAAAAGGAACAAATATATGAAGAGTTAATTTGCAAAAACATATAACTCTGTTTTTAATCATTTTCAAAAAAACATGTTTTTTCGTTGTGCATTCCAGTTAATCAATCAAACTGCAGTTGGGTTATTTTGATACGGGTAACTAACACGGCAAAACACAATAAAAACATGAAGACGTAAAAAAAAAACAAAAAAAAAAAAACATGATTTTTGAACACTGTTAAAAAAAAAAACAGGAGTTTTTGCAGGTAAACTCTTCATATCTTAAAGGATTTTAAAACGTAATACATAACTAATAAACGAATATACATTAACCAACTCAAGGTGCTATCGTCATCATCATCATCATTAAAACTTTATTAAGGACACACATGGTCCAAAAACAAACAAATAAACAAACAAATAATAAAAACAAACCGAATCCACAATAGTACGTATTTAAGATACGTAATGGCTAAAACGCCAATGGTTCCACATTTCGTTTCACTACTTACCTAAATACACTCTTGCAAGGCTGGCCAATTGTATTCAAAGCCATGATCATAATATTGGCAACACTGGAAACTACTATGTCGTAAATATATTCATAAGTGTAAGAATAACATCAGAACTCTTCAGAATGAAGAAGGTCACCATCAACAAACGGCATGGAGGTGCATCAGCATAAAATGCTCCGCCTGGAAACTTGTGCTGCAACTGCCAATAGTTCCAGTGTCCGTTCTGCTTGTTTTTTTGTTCATATAAATAGAACCTGTTATTTTTGCTTTAAATAAAATAGGTTCATGCAAACTAGCTGCTTACAGTTTAAATAACCAAACCACAATTTAGCATGCAGTATTTTATTTAAAAATATAGTGTGAAATCATATGTTCAGCTCGTCATTATAAAAAGAGTAAAATACATAGTATATGATATAAAAACGTATATGATATAAAATACACAACAGTAAACATTTAAAATCAGTCTTTTTTCTTAATTAAAACAATTTCGCTCGTAATGAAAACTGTTAAAATTCTTTGATTTTACAAAGAGCAGCCTCATGGGGGCAGGCTTGTTGCAATCACATCCTCAGTCGAAAACCTTTTTTCTCCCGTTATTGGACAATTTCAGGCACAGAATATAGGTTAGATTACTGACAGACTTTAACTCTCTAAACTTGTTAGTCCAATGAGGTAACGGAAGTGGGAGTCAGTGTCTTTTTATAATGTGCTGCCAGTCTGTCTGCCTCCCTGTGTCCTGAGAGTAGAGCTCCTTGCACTGTGCCATAAAGAGTCTTCATCGTTGCCTCACCTGCAAACAGCACCTGAAGATCCTGAAATATATGTGAAAAATCACATATGGGCTGGGAGACCAGCTGGAACAATCAGCTAAAACCACCTTAGCCAGGCTGGGAGAACTTGTAAAACCAGCTACTTCCATCTTAAACCAGCTAAAACCAGCCAACCAGTTTTAGCTGTGTTTTTTTTTTTTTTTTTTCAGCAGAGTAATGGTAGCCCATAAACCAAACACATATTTAAGTAAAAATAGTATTCCATTATCAATGTTGAGAAAGTTACTATGGAAATGTAATAGGTTCAGATAGGTACAGATTACAAGTTAGCGTATTTCAAATGTAATAAGTAGTGTAATTATTTCAATGACTTTATTATAATAATGTAAGATTACATTTGATTACTTTTTGATTACCCTTCTAAATGTACATTTACATTAGCAGACACTTTTATCCAAAGCAACTTATAAATGAGAACAACAGAAGCAATCAAACCAACTTTTAAAATCCTTTAACTCTTAAAATTATAATGATTTAATTTTAAAGCACACCCACCACAAAATCAAACTTTAGCACCTCTTTTTACTTTGAGATTGTTCTAAGGTTAAATACAGATTAAAAAACATAATAAATACTATATATTAATACAAGTATTCAGATATAACCCCCTTTGTAATTGTTAACATGTTCATAAGTAACTAATTTACTTACACATTCTTTCAACAGTTACACAAATTACATGTTACATTTATTTTGTACTTATGTTTTACTGTTACTCCCCAACACTGTCCATTATTATTCAAAATAACGGTATGCCAAAAAAAAGTATATAATAATAATAATAATAATAATAATAATAATAATAAATAATCACTTACTTGGTCAGGATGCTGGCTGCCCACTAGTGGTTGTGCCAATATGTCCATAACTTGCCCATCAACACCAACAGGGAGGAAAGCGTAGGTTCCCTTTATGAACTTGTTGCTGCGCCACTTAGTGCAGAGTATGGATTTCGGCTGAGGAATGTTTGAATGTCCTTGAAAGTACAGAAAATGTTAAAAATGCAAGATACTTCTGAAAAACTTTTCACCAATACATTTTTAGAACTTTTAAAAGCCTTAAAGTCTTGGAACTTACACATTAGCAAACACCCAGAAGTAAGTATGTGGATATTTACTAAAGAGGATTCTTTACCTAAGAACATTTTGAGATGATCAGTGATCGCAGTTGAGATTTCATCATCTGTCTTGGTTTCAACCAGGTCAGCTATGTTTCCTGGACACCAACCGATTAAAATATTCCCAAACCTAGAAAAGAGTGAATTAAAAATGAATAAATCCTAACAAGCAACAGTGTTAAAGATGTGATATTATTCCTGAGGTACACTAATAATGTTACTACAGCTTTTTACACTATAAACAGTCATAATAACAATGCTACTACTACTAATTATCATTTTTATTATTACTAAAACAATATTAACCTTTCTTTGGGTCTCAGGACAGAAAAGTACTGTATGTTCTTGAGCCACTGCATTATATCGGTGGACACTGAGGTAGGAGTGTCATCCTCATAAATGAGGCTGATAGTGCCAACATCATTTTCCCAGAATGCCTCTTCATACTCCAAAAAGATCTTGGCAATATTGCCAAAGCACAGCTTATTGATGACCTCTGTTTTCTCGGTTGGGAGACCGGGGATGAATAGGCTGGATGCTTGTGCTTTTAGACAACCTTCAAAACACACACACAGATCTCTCAATTTGCAATAGCAAAATGTATTTCTTAACCAGTTGCATATATAGATGTGCTCACTTCAGACAGCATCATCCTCATAATACTTAAAGCTCATCAACACATACCTAATGAAATGGTCACAATTACATGATCGGCTAGAATCTCTTCTCCATTCTCACAGGCAATGCATACTGGGTACTGGCGGACTTTTTCTTCAGAAGCAGATTCAGTGTGAGCATGGAGAGGTTCATCACGAGGAGGGGAAACAGAAAAGGACCCATCCCATTTGATCTTACTAACTTCTCTTTTCAACAGCAAACGATCTTTAGGGAAGTCCTCCAGCAGCATATCCACAAGCTGAAACATTAAACTGACATACATACTCAACAATTAACAATAAATGAATCATTAAATGAGCAATAATTGCAAATGAATGCAGATCATCTTCTCAACCCATCATACCCTGGAACATTGACACTGTCACCCATGTTGATATAATACTGCCAGGAGTCAAGAGAGATCCTGTGGAGGTTTGAAGCTCCAAGATCAATCAGCATGTCTTTTCCAACCAAAGCAAAAACATTCTGCATTCTCGTTTTCATGTCATTGTCTTGCAAGCTGTCAATCACATCCTGGGTCTTTTCTGCAAAGTGTTCACCTAAACTCTTTCCTGTGTTGGAGCCACGGTATCGAATGATATCCTCACCAGCTTCATATGCACGTCTGGCGACATTTGCATCTACTTTGTGTCCCTTGTCACTGTAAAATGCTTCTGTGCCCATCTCAGGAAACTGGATTAGAAGGCCAGACTTTTTTAGTAGACAGTAGACTGGGTTTTTTTCTGACGTCCCATGGATGTACTGCGCTCCGGTATCAACACATACATTACCTTTGACATAAAAAGAAAAAAACAGTGACATTGAACTATACGATTTTTAAAAGTTTTTTAAAGAAGTCTCTTCTGCTCACCAAGCCTGCATTTATTTAATCCAAAGTACAGCAAAAACAGTAATTTTTACATATTTAAAAAAAAAATAGTTTTATTGTTTACAATAACTGTTCACTATTTGAATATATTTTAAAATGTAATTTATTCCTGTGATCAAAGGTAAATTTTCAGCATCATTACTCCAGTCTTCAGTGTAACATGATCCTTCAGAAATCATTGTAATGTGCTGATTTGCTGTTCAAGAAACATTTGTCATTATTATTATTATTGTTATTATTATTATTATGATTTAAAACATTTTTCTGAATTATTTGAAGAATAGAAAGATCCAAAGATCAGCGTTTATCTAAAATAAAAAGTTTTTGTAAGCATATATATATATATATATATACACACACACACACACACACACACTAGTTAATAAAATGGATAATTTTATGATATTGATATTGACATTTATAATGTTACAAACAATTTCTGTTTCAGATAAATGTTGTTCTTCTAAATTTTCTATTCATCAAAGAAACCTGAATAAAATATACCAAGGATAAAATAATAAGGATAAGAAATGTTTTTGGGCAGCAAATAAGAATATTAGAATGATTTCTGTGGCTGAAGTAATGATGCTAAAAATTCAGCTAAATTGACATTTTAAAACATATTCAAATAGAAAACAGTTATTTTAAATAGTAAAAATATTTCAAAAGTGTACTGCTTTGTAGTGTATGTATAGTTAGATATTAATAAAGCACATACTGCATTACAGGGTAAGAAATTAACCAGGGCTTGAGAGAAAATGCTACAAAATGTAGAAAAATGCAACAAAACATATACACAAATTATTTTTGTTTTATTTTCATCTTAATTTAATCTTAATTTCTATTTCTATTTTATTTTAAAACCCCATTTTCACTTTTTTTCCAGGCCTAGTGATGGGTTTCAGTCACTGTATTGATTATTTTTTGGTTTTTTGGCATGAATGGAAGACATACTGTGTTTCAAAAAATATGCCATCATAGGTTAGTTCGTTGTCTCTTCATAAATCGATTTTAAAATCACATGATATAATCTGTTGACACAGCCAAAAAATATACAGATTTTGTATTTTTTAATTGGAAGTGAAACTAAGTCATGGGTTCCTGAATTTTAGCTTCCTGAAACAGTTTCCTCTAAAACACAGCCATACATTTTTTGTTTGTTTGTGAAAACAATGATCATATGATAAACATTATTATGAATAATAAATATAATGAACAAAAAGAACAAACCTTTCAAATTATTATTAATATTTGAATAATACTTTATTAATAATAACATTTTATTTAATTATTGTTATGACTTTTACTATTAAATAACATTTTCTATATATTAATTTCTGCTATAATTCTCTTTTCCACTTGTAAGTGTTCAGTTCGTGGTTGAGGTATAATGTAGGCTATTCACCTAGAGTTGCAGTAGCTACTCTTCCTCCGACCTTCTCGGACGCTTCCAGCAGCGTGACGTCATTAAATCCATATTCTTTTAGTTTCTTGGCTGCAGCGAGTCCTGCCACTCCAGCACCAATTACCACAATAGATGGATCCTTATCTGTCATGTCTACAGGATTAAAAAAGTGATAACGGTAACCGCAACTTGACTAAAAACAAAATGCATTACAATAATATTTTACACATACTTTTTTTACAGACAGTACAGTTCCTGACGTTCCTATGAAAGACTTTTATAGCTCTGGTTGAATGAATTTATAGTGTTAGCCTAACTAAAAGTATTTACTTACTTTGTAATGCTGAATCTATCCACCTTTTAGCTTGCAGTTCGCTTAGTTCTACTTCCTGTTTTACTTCTATGCCTTCATGTTCATTCGGAGGCGCTGATTTTTTTTTCTAAGCCCGAACTGGAAAAAACCAAGCGGCACCTCCCGGTCTCCCACTTGAAGCCAACACGGAAGCGACTAAAACTGCAATTCACTGACTGGCCGCTAGAGACTGGCTGCAAAAGGGAGTCAATCCAATAGACTCCCCATGTTAAAATGGCCAACTTTACAGCAGAAAAAAAATGTTTACAGCCTGGTACAAAAAGTGGTTTTGGTCTATGCAGCTAATTTTGCCCTTCATGTCAACTGTGAGGGGGGTGAATTTTTTTTATAACTTATCCGTTTAAATTGTATTAAGCCTTAAAGTTCTGCATAATTTAGGGCGTGGCCACTTGAGTGACAGGTGGATTTTTTACAGTCTATGGAAAAACCACATCCTACTGTTTTTCCGTTTCTCGGGTCGTTGTTTGAATATTTGTCCATTAGGGGGCAGAAAATCCTAAGAAATTAAGTCTAATTTTAAACACTCGTGATGGACTACACTACCTAAAAGTTTTTTAGCAGTAAGATTCTTTAATGTTTTTAAAGAAGTCTCTGTTCGCCAAGCATGCATTTATTTGATCCAAAGTACAGCAAAAGCAGTAAAATTCGGAAATATTTTTACTATTTAAAATAACTGTTTTCTATTTGAATATATTTTAAAATGTAATTTATTCCTGTCATTTCAAAGCTTATTTTTTTATGTCATTACTCCAGTCACATGAACCTTCAAAAATCATTCTAATATTCTGAATTGCTGCTAAAAAAAATTATTATTATTATTATTATTATTATTATTATTATTATGTTGAAAACAGCCGAGAAGAATTTTTTCAGGTTTCTTTGATTAATAGAAAATTCAAAAGAACAGCATTTATCTGAAATAGAAACCTTCGTAACTTTATAAATGTCTTTATCATCACTTTTGATCAATGTAAAGTATCCTTGATAAATAAAAGTATTAAGTTCTATAATTCCCCCCTTTTTTGAATGGTAGGGTACAGTGGGGGGAAACGCCCCTGTACTGTTTTTCCCAAAATAACCACAAGATGAAATCAAGATACGTTTTTATTGCAACTATGGACTATGTTGACAAGAGTGGTTTAGAAGTTTTCACCATGAAACTTACACTGGTGATGCACCGGAGAGAAATGAATTTCACAGTAAATTATCTAATTTTCAGCAGTAAGGAAAAAAGTGTTTTAAAGCTTGTTGTTTTGTAGAACATCAAAGTTATATGTGATATGAGAGCATTAATGTGTTAATTAATAAAAATATAATTATATTTTCAGAATGACACCATTTTTTTCTCAAACATAGTGGGGTAAAATTACTATAGTTACTCTGTTCTGAACATTAAATCCTTTGTTTTTCCATTAAATGAAATCTAACTAGTTCAGGTAGCTAGAGTTAGCTAGCCAATTAGCTTCAGCTAACAAAATGTTTCAAATTATAATTTTGTAATTCATAATTATTGATTATATTATTTTTAATTTTAAGCTATGACTGCCTGTACTCTGATTTTGCTGTACAAGTTTAAAGCAATTAGCTTTGTCAGACTGGGGGGGTGTTTTGCCCCATAGGTGGGTTAAAACGCCCCCTTGGTATAAATTTATTTTTTGTTAAAAATCTAATAACATGAAAACTCTAGACATTTTTCATACTTTGTTTATAATTTATGTCATTGTCCCTATGATACACTCTGAACACATTTAACTATAGTGTATAGTGTATAATGTTACAAAAGCTTTTTATTTCAGATAAATGCTGATCTTTGGATCTTTCTATTCATCAAAGAATCATGAAAAGAATGTACTCAACTGTTTGAAATATTTATAATAATATTATTAATAATAAATGTTCTTGAACAGCAAATCAGCATATTAGAATGATTTCTGAAGGATCATGTGACACTGTTGGCTGGATTAATGATGCTAAAAATCTAGCTTTGATCACAGGAATAAATTTTCAAATATATTCAAATAGAAAGCAGTTATTTTAATTAGTAAAAATATTACACAATATTACTGCTTTTGCAGTATTTTGGATCAAATAAATGCAGACTTGGTAAGCAGAAGAGAATTCTTAAAAAAAACAAAAAACATTAAAAATCTTTTGACTGGTAGTGTAAATTTGAATTAAACTTCAGAAGGATGTTACACTGTTCCTTTGAGCAAGACATAGAACACCTAGTTACTCCAGGGAAAATGTCTCCGTTATGAGTGCACTATATGTTACTTTAGTATATGTTAAATACTATATGTTAAATTATATGTAAAAGAAAAAGTATGTAATATTTATTATAGGATAAAATACTTTTTAGTATTTTATTTGTATCCAGGTGATTTAGTGTTATTAACGTGTTGGCTTTACACAGTTTTGTACTAATTATGCCGAATAACATGACCTGAGACAAAAAAAAGTAGCATCCTATCAATATGAGCCAAGAATATTTTCTTAGAACAAGAACAGGTGCACTTCCTTTTCTTTACTGATAAAATGTCTTGCCCTTAGGGTTTCTCTGTTTATTAGATGTACTGCAGCACAGAAGTACTCAAGATTATAATAAGCCAACTAAAAAACTCATTTTTTATGAGTGTCTTCTATATTCATCTATCTGCACTTTCAGCTGCTTTGCAAAGCTGATACTTTCAACACCCAGAGTCTGGCCAGTGGAGAACCAAGCCATTCACTTTTGTCACAATCCGAGCCGACCTTTTGTTCAGCCAGGCTCGGATGAATCAATGACCTTATTGTGACATTAATTCATCATCGGTGTAATTTATCATCTTTTGGCGTCATTGTATGCAGGCTCGGTTCTCAATAATCTGTGCTTTGTCTCACAGCAGGGTCAAACAGATCTGATCCAGCGGGAAGCAGGTGAGGGGTGAAATCTGTGGCCTTTACACAAAACACAGTGAAAAGACTACACCACCAGGCATCTTCTGCTGCACTCACAGGGAGTGACATCACTCTCTTTGTTTATCTTTGTTTGGACAGCCAGTGACTGCATGTACGGACAGTTTTGATAGCTGTTTATCATTGTGACAGAAATGTGCCCCTGAAAAGATACTTTTCATTCTTTACACACGGAACACAATGTTTAAGTGTTTTTATCTGTAAGAAATGATCATAAATCTCTCATTGGTCATATGAATATGAGTGTTTTGGAAACAGCAATGTGACCATATTTCTCAAGATGATTAGACGATGACTAAAGGATATTGTAGGATTTGGAGAATGTTTGGTTTGAGAAAGTATTAGTAGTTTTTCCCATGGTGCCGTTTTTCACTTTTTAATGAAGTAACTTGTCAGGGCAGGAGAGTCCAGGGGCAACAGCGCACTGGATCCCCTGTTTGTCGACAGACAAGCCCCCCCAAAAAACCCAAAGCCCCCAGACACAATGTATAATGTTCACTAACATATCTGCATTATATATAAATGTGTGTATTGATATTTACACTTTATTCCTAAATCTGTCTTGTTCTTATTTATACTAGTGGTGCCAAAACGTACATTGGACATTTAAATTAAAAATATAATTAATTTACACTACCAGTCAAGTTTTTGAACAGTAATATTTTAATGTTTTTTAAAGAAGTCTGTTCTGCTCACCAAGCCTGCATTTATTTGGTCCAAGGTACAGCAAAAAATTTTTTTTTTTACTGTTCTTACTATTTAAAATAATAATAAAAAATGTAATACATTTTTAAAATATAATTTATTCCTGTGATCAAAGCTAACTTTTTTTTTGAGCAGCAAATCAGGAATAAATTACATTTTAAAATATATTCAAATAGAAAACAGTTATTTTAAATAGTAAAAATATTTCAACATTTTACTGTTTTTTGCTGTACTCTCGATCAAATAAATGCAGGCTTGGTGAGCAGAACAGACTTCTTTAAAAAAAAAAAAAATTGACTGGTTATATCATGGGCTGGTTGCATAAATAGTTAAGACTAGTCTTAAAAGTCAGTCAGCTCTTTTTTTTTTTCCAAAACTGGTCATATTTTTTTTCTAATTCAGTTGCATAAAAAATGTAGATTTGTCTAAGTTGAATCCAAAAAATAAGACTGATTACCATTGGTGAACTGCTAGTTGGTCAGACTAATTCTTAAGACACTGTCTTAACATAGAGGCCAAGTTTATGCAACTGGCCCCTGATATATATGTATATAAACATTTATCCTCATTTTAGATGAACATTTTACTGTCAGTGAGTGTGTGTGACAAATAAACTGAACTTTGAAGCCTTAAAGTAAATGTTGGTCATGAGTTGTGTAATGAAACAAGTTTTCTTTTCATATGCATTGATCATATACATTTTTGCTTGCACAAAAGGATGCAATAGGCCTGCTTGGTGGTATGGACCAAAGATGACAGCAGCTCCAGAGATCTGCGTGGGTGCAACTTTCTCCCAGCACAGTAAACAACAAAAAGTAGCCCAAACAATACTACGTTTGTTTTGCGCCTCACAGAGCTCATTGTGTGCCTGCTAGTGAGCTCTCCATCAGTTTCTCCTGGCACAATGGGCAAATGGTCCCGCCGGTTGCGCCCGCCCTGCCTTCTGATACAAGAGATGGGTATGCCAGTCATGTCATCTGCTTGTCTCAGAATCACCCAACTGGCATGGCTGTATTTGTAAGACTAATGACAGCATGGCTGAGAGAAAGACATGATTATGTTCACTCATGTAATCATTATGCCTCAGTGCTCCTGTCTACCAGGACAGGGGAATCAAAAGGAAATGTGAGACGCTGAGCCAAAAGCTCTCATCTTCTCACACAGGGGAAGGCCATTAGACAGTGACAACAGAGCAACTCATCCCATAATTGTTTTTTCGAAACTCATCTCAGTATCAAATTATCAAAGGACCGCATTACATAACATGCTTAACCATATTTTATTAACAGAATGGTTAAACTAAATGGCTTACATTATCAGTGTTGGGAAGGTTACTTTGGAAATGTAATAGGTTACAGATTACAAGTTACTTGATTTAAAATGTAACAAGTAGTGCAACTTTTCAATTACTTTATTAAAGTAATGTAACTTATTACTTTTAATTACTTTTTGATTACTT
>JAHKKF010518106.1:0-10641 GCA_019740295.1 Labeo calbasu
GATCCTTCAGAAATCATTCTAATATGCTGATTTGCTGCTCTAGAAACATGTATTATCAATGTTGAAAACAGCTGAGCTGCTTTATGTTTTTGTAAAAAACCATAATGTATTTTTTCAGTATTACTTGTGCATTATTATGTTTTTATTGGCTGTTTGGACTCTCATTCTGACAGCACCCATTCACTCCAAAGGATGCATTGCTGAGCAAGCGATGTAATGCTACATTTCTCTAAATCTGCAAGCCTGAAGATGACTACAGTACAGCTTTAAATGAAAAACAAATGTAGTTTTTGATTTATGAAGTTTCTTGTGCTCACCAAGGCTGCATAAATTTGATAAAAAAACAGTAAAATTCTTAATTATTTTTATAATTTAAAATGACTGTTTCCTATTTAAATGTGTTTTAAAATGTAATTTATTTCTGGGATGCAAATCTGAATTTTCAGCATCATTACTAGACTTCAGTGTTGCATGACAGAAATTATGCTCTAGAAACATGTATTATCAATATAGAAAATAGCTGAGCTGGTTCATATTTTTGTGAAAACCATACTGTATATTTTCAATATTGTGCATTATAATGTTTTCATTAGCTATTTGGACTCTCATTCTAACGGCACCCATTCACTGCAGATGATCCATTGCTGAGCAAGTGATATAATGCTACATTTCTCTAAATCTGCAAGCCTGAGGATGATTAAATGTTTAGCAGATTTTCATTTTTGGGTGAACTGTTACTTTTATCTTAAGTATGAGGAATGATAATTGAGTAATAATAGCATTTGAACAACATGTAAGCTCTAAATTGGCCTGGAGTTATAAACAGAGGCTCATAGACTCATCCAAATGTCTTGGCCCTCTTGCACGTAGGCATCTTGCTCACAGGAGGGGCTGAACAGCGCTAGCTGTGACCCAGCACAACATCTTCCCTGTGTTCTCAGCCTGAGCAGGAAAGACATTGGCAGGCGAGATGCAGACCCTCGCTTTGGCTCCGAATCCCCCCAGTGTCTCTCCTTCTCTCTTCCTCTCATCTTCTGTCGGTTTCTCCCACCCAGCTGCAGAGCCAGAGATGGAGCTAGACCGATTTATAGTAACACTGGTTTACTTTAAACTTTCATTAGTGACAAACATTCGCACATGTTATGACGCTTATTATAAAACAATAATTCCAGTTCTGAATGTAAGAGCTGTGTAATTCTATGTATTACATGTCTCTATGGAATACTTGATTCTGATTGGTCAATCGCAGCATTCTTTGGTCAAACATTATGTAATGACTATTCAATATTAAAGTTTCATATCTCTAATATGACTCATGCACTTTCTCTTTGTATAGTAAAATTAAATAATATTTATATTTTTTTATAATAATACGTAAATTACGTTTTATATTATGTTATATTATGTTTATATTTTATTATATTTATATTATATACAATTATTTCTATTTTTTTATAAAATAAAAGTGGTTCCATTTATAAATTGCTTTAGTTAATATAAATAATTCTACATCATTTATTAATTTTAGTGTTGGTCTCTTTTAATAACATTAGTTAATACTCTGTAATGAGCGACTGACCTTTCGCATGAAGTTTGATTGACAGGCGATCTGACCAATCATAACGCAGCATCTGCATATTGACGTCTTTCTGCGATTGAAACAAGATACCTTCTAATGTTAATTCAAATTTAACGTTATTTCATGCTATAACGTTAACTAGTAAAGAGGGAGAGATGGTCGGTTCATGTCGGCGTGAACTGAGGCATATTAAAGGGCCACCAAACGGTATTTATAGTTTGAGTTTATTAATTTGAAAGCTGAGACTTTGTTTTATATCAAAAGTAACCTGTTTAGTCGGTTGGCGCGTTGACATTTTTGTAATACTAATAATAATATTAATATGCTGTGCATAATATGTATATAACGTTAATGTATGCTCATATTTAGTTATGTTAGCTAAGGCATTGAAGCATTACCAATAGTTTTAACGTCAACTGGTTAGTAGTTGTGTCATAAATGGTATAAAGTAGCCAGCTGGTCATTATCGTTAAAATAAGCGAAATAGGTTGACCCCAAATTATGCAAAATATCCGTTTATAATAATTAACGAATCATTATTGCATATTCCAACACTTATTAATGTCATGAAACCATGATTTCATGGTTTTTTATGACTTAATGAAATTTCAAATGCTAGCATATTTCTATACTAGCCAGTCATATTGAAAAACAATTTAACTTAATGTTTATATTTCTTCCCGTAAGAGTGGGCGCGGCCATTTGTAAATATTATGGGTGTGGCTTCGGGTCTCATCTGCATCCAGCTATTTTTAGCCGTTCAAAACAGCTGGTTTTGCTGCTTGATATTGCAAATATTATTTTATAGTATTATCTTAAATGTAAACACACTGGTTTGTAGTGCAAACAGTTTTACCGTTTACTGCACATTTTTCTGCTCATTATTTTCCTATAGTTGCTAATGAACTTACTTTGGCGTTAAAGAATATTGTGGATATGCATGAAGTAAATATAGGCTACTGCAAATTGGCATAATGCAGAAGAACATCTTTTCCGTGGCTAAAAGGTTTGTATTTCAGACAGCTGAAATTTGTTATGCAAAATGTGTTGATGTATACTTTTAGGTTAGTGACCCTTGCAGAAAAGCAGTGTTCTGTTGTGAGAAATGGAGATTTTTTTATGGATTAAGATGAATCAATGTCAGAAAAGCAAATAGTGACTCCAGTTTGGAGGTTGGAGGTCTAACTGAATCAGATATTGCCATGAGAAATGCTCTGAGAAAAGATGGAGCTGCAAGCCGATATGCAGACATCATTTTATCTGCACCTGAAGCACTTAATCAGAAAATCCATCAGGCGATGGCGACGGAGGTGGCCCCTTGTTCATAAATAATAACACACTGATCTGAAATTGAATGTCCTGCTTTTTTATCTGCTAAAATGAGAGAGGAAGGATATTTGATAAACAGATCTGATGCACAGCATCAATTTGAGATTGTAAAGATTCAGATAAAGTTGTTGGTGCTTTTTATGTTATTATTTACAGTACTACCACTCAGTAATCCAGTATTGTTCAGCATTTAATCAATAAAATAGTGCTGTCTTTAGGAATATTTGGAAAGAGTTGTACAGTAGACACCTACTAGGATAAAAAGTTAAATAGGAACTGATCTAGATATAGAAAACATGGCAGAAAAAAGCTGAATAGGTGTATCTGGTTTTAACATTTCATATATTTAATCATATTAGATTATATATATCTTTTTATTATAATTTTATTTTAATTTTATTATGCAAATTACATTTATATATTTCCTATCCAAATGAGTAAAAAATGTTTTGTTTGGTAATCCAAAGTATTTCATGTGGTAACATCCAAATAAAATTAATTTAATTTAAATTAATTTAATTGAACACATTTTATTCAAGTCATACATATTTAATATGATTAAATACACTCGACTGCATTAGGTTGCACAAATTAGCTTGTGTTGTGCTGTCATGTGATTGTGATAATAATTTCCTTAAAATAAGTCTTTTCGTTTATGATTATATATCATTTTTGATCATTACATTTCTAAAACAAACAAACAAACAAAAAACGAATAATAATAAACATCAAAATTGAATTACCTCAAACAAAAGCATTTTTCCTTGTTTTCTGTAAACAAAAGGCAAAGTTTTTTTCTGGATTAATATCTGATAACAGTCAAATTTCCAACAACAATAACAACCAAATATTATTAACCATTAAATATATGCATAGGAATGTGGCCACGGATGAGACATAAAGAGGTGTGCTAGATGTAAAGCTAGGGATGTGCATATTCCAAACCCTGCCTTCTGATTTGCTGCTCTCTGTGACAGGCAGCTCTGGACACGCCCCCGTGCTGCGCTTGGTGGTGTTGCATGTGCCCAAGTGCAGGCAGGCAGTTTTGAAAGCAGTTCCTGATAGAGACTACCGCTCCGATTCTACACTGGCAGAGAACGCGAGAGGGAGTGAGCGAGGGAGAGGGGAGAGCGAGCGAGAGAGAGTCAGAGGGAGAGAGAGAGAGAGAGAGATTTCTCCCCGTGCGCCGGGTCCACATTTGCACGATGGCATCAGATCCAGGGCTGCTGCCCCTCTTAGTGTGGACTATATCAATACAGGTCCTGGGCTCCAGAGGAACATCTAGTAATGAAGGTAAGTGTGTGTGCTTGTGTGTGTGTATTTTACGGAGGGGATATATGCTGTCTTGCTTTCAGATGACAGGGTGATATATATATAGAGAGAGAGAGAGAGAGAGACCGGGGCTAGTTGTCACACGGGGAAGTTGTCACAAGATCTCGGCAACTGTGATTTTGAGCGTGAAGTTAATCGAATGTGTTTTATCTAGCAGAACGTCTCAAATTATAACAGTTTTTTATGTGCTCCTAACTAAAACTCATTTATCGTCATATTTTTGTTACAGCTCTTAGATAAACAGTAAAACAACAGTGATAAATACTGAAAATAGATTTGTGTTATGTTTATTAGGACACTGTATTTTATATAAGTAGTTGGGGCAGGTTATTTAATATTTTTGTATAATTTGGGTTGAATTCCACTATTATTGGGTATTTAAAGGCAGGTTTTTATTGTGTCTTATTTTATATAGCATGACAACACATCACTTAAGGTTAATGTGTGTTCACCAAACTGTATTTTTTCCTCTCCAATAATGGTGTAAATCGCTTTTTATGTACAAAAAATACTGACTTTCAAAAATCAACCTTCTCTGAGAAAGTGTGACAACTTGCCCCGGTCTCTTTTTAGAGCTATTAGGATTGTGTATGCGTCATTGCAAATGCCAGGAAAACTTTATTTAAGAGTGACGTGCATGTGTGCGATCAAAACCGATCATGTTTATGGAAAATCCTTGTAAATCCTACAGTCTTATAGATGTAAGTGTGTGTGGGCTGATGTGTTGCTGTGAAAGAGGGAACACACCGCCTGTTTGGATCTGTCATTGTGATTGAACTGATCCCGTCACTTTTTCTGAGTTCTGCCGAGCTCATCGGTGCGATAACGTACACAAAGAGAGCGCTTCTGATTCTTCGTAGGGTTTCTGATAGAAGTGTACAATCACATCACGCACTACGTGTGATTTGTAATAGCAGCAATCCTATATTTTGAAGCATTAAATTGCCTATATTAGGTTGTTTATTAATGATGTACAGTGCATCAGATCATCGCTTGAGTTGTTCTTTTACACACACACACACATGCTGTGCAATGTTGTCTTGTTGAGTTCGCAGTATCCTGTCCGCTCTGTCTGGCTGTGGGGTTGTTCCCTCATTATAACTGATATTTCCAAATTGATAGTCCTGCATTTGTGTTATTTGTCTAGAGCAGAGGTTATCAACATTTTCTCCTCCAGACTATTTTCCTTTTCCTTTTTTTATTTCAGCAATTCATTATATTAACAAGCGTCACAGTTTGTTAAACAAGTATCGCTGTAATTAGTCAGTCACAGTTTCTCTTACGTCTTTTGCCATGTGCTTGATTCATTGTACTACATTTACTGTACATTTACATGCTTTTAAAATGGTTTTACAGTCTGATGATGTCAGCGCGCTAATGTCATGCGTAACCGTAGGGGTTTGTTCATAAAATGTGCATTTATCTTTTAGTGCGTTTGGATAGACACTTAAACATTCATTATCAACATACTGACGCGTCTTATTTATTTAATTAATCTCATTTATTCTGAAATTATAAATAATATATTAATACATATATTTACATGTACATATTTAGTCTATAATATATATTTGTGTGTGTATACATATATATATTACAATATTACAAGTATATGAATTTTGCAAATGCTGCAAATGTTATAAATTGATCCTATGATTTTTATTTCATTCTTATTTACTATTCTACTTATTCACATTTTTGCCAAAACAAATTCATGTCATGTTTCTCTAAATTAGTTTAATACTATATAAAGAGTTTTAGTTGCTGTCAATAATTTTTATTTAATTGTTGTACATGTTTACATTTGCATATTTAATTTCATTTACTATGGAATATATTATACATTAAAAATATACTTTATAAATATATTATAAATTAATCCTGTAAATTCATTCTATTCTATTCTGTTCTATTCTAGATTTGTGTACTAAAGCCTCTGATTCAGATTCGTAAACAGTTGTACATCTCTAAATTAGTTAAAAAAATGTTTATGTTGTTGTTAATCATTCTTTATTAAAAATTCAGTGTATCTAATTTATTATGAAATATAAACTAAAATATATTACAAATATATATTATAAATTCATTTTATGAAGTCTACCTATTCTGTTCTATTCTAAAATATAACCAGAGACCTCAAAGTCTCTGATTCTGTTATAGAATAGAATAGTATCGTTTTTGTTTATTTTTAGAAATGTTTTAGTTGCTGTTAATAATTCTGTTTAACATTTAATTAATCTTGTTTATTATGAAATATATTATAAACTAAAATATATTACAAATATATTATAAATTCATCCTACGAAGTCTATTTATTCTGGTCTATTCTATTCTATTCTATTCTATTCTATTCTGTTCTGTTCTGTTCTGTTGATTTTCTGTGAACTAAAGTCTCTGATTCGGGTTCATAAACAATTGTACATCTCTAAATTAGTTAAATTAATACATAAAGTGTTTTAGTTGCTGTAAATAATTCTTTAATTAACATTTCATTAATCTCATTTATTTTGAAATATATTCTACACTAAAATATATTGAAAATATTTTATAAATTCATCCTATGAAGTCAGTCTATTCTATTCTAGAATATAATTATAGACCTCAAAGTCTCTGATTCAGATTCATAAACAGTTGCACATCTCTAAATTAGTTAATTTAATACATAAAATGTTTTAGTTGCTGTTAATAATTCTTTAATATTTCGTTAAACTCATTTTTTATGAAATATCAACTAATATATATTACAAATATATATAAATTCATCTTATAAAATCCATCTGTTTTATTCTAGAATATAATTAGAGACCTCAAAGTCTCTGATTCTGATTCATAAACAGCTGTACATCTCTAAATTAGTTAAATTATTACATAACGTGTTTTAGTCACTGTTAATAATTCAAGATTTCATTAATCTCATTTATTATTAAATAAATTATAAACTAAAATATATTACAAAAATATATTATAAATTAATCCTATGAAGTCCATCTATTCTACTCTATTCTATTCTATTATGTTTATGATTTAGATTCATAAACAGTTGTACATCTCTAACTTAGGTTAATTAATACATAAAGTGTTTAAGTTGTTGTCAATAACTGTCAATGTTGTGTGTTATGATCAGTAAATAGATCTTTTACATCTTTTTAAGACATTACTACGTTTTAAATATCATTCCACAGATTCCCAACATTACCACGTAGCGTTATTGAAAACTCAGGCTGTAGAATATTGCAATCGTCAATGGCCGATCTCTGTTTTATTGTCACATCATATTTGTTTACTATGAGGACAGGAAGCAGTTGTGACCCCGTGACCTCATCCAGCCTCTGGATACGTGACTATTTCCCCACCGTTTTCAGCCAAGGCATGTTTTTGATCTCAGGGAGAGGGTTTGCGTGTGGCAGAGGCTGCAGCTTGACACGGATGTTTCTCTCAGACACACTAAGTGAACACACGGTTTGCGTGATATTTCTGCCTCTCCAGTCACTGTCACAAACGGTTCAATACAGCGTAAAGACCGCCGAGGTGAGAGAGAGCAAGAGAGGCAGTCTGAAAAACACTCCAGACGAGAGTTGAGTCCAAACAAGAGCCAAAGAGCTGAATGGAGGAGACCGGGGATAGTTGTCACAGTGGTTTTTGAGACAATGCATAAATGCTTGTTTTTGCTTGTAGCTGAATATGTTCCAAATATTTAATAGCTTTTTTATAGTCTAGACAACTGTTCGGTGCATTACTGCTGATGCATTTGGTGTTTTGTAGAATTGTTCCATTAACCTGCACAAAAGTCCTTTGAAAACCCTGTCGAAAACCTTTTTACCTGCCCTTATAAACTACTGTAGCTTTTGTGCAAGTGCGATATTAAGCTGGAGTTTACAGCGCATAAAGCATCCAAGTGATTTTTCTCTGTCGTGATGATTGTTGTGCATATTCTTGTGTTAAAGATTAATCGTTTTGCCAGAGATGTGAAACTCAATGCGTGTTTTGTCATGATTAAAAGGACATTAGAAAATGTTGACATCAAGTCTGTTAACAGAGAGAGAGAGGAGTGATTATGAAGACAGCGTTCAATAATAAGAAGCAAAATTGTACTTTTTATTGCATTTTTGGTCATCAGACATCCAATCAGACATGCTTATAACTACAAATGTAATGGATTTAGATGATTTTCTGAAAACATAGTGAAGCTTTACCACATGCACATGAGTTGTAGGGTAGTTCAGGATTTAATTTAATTTAATTTAATTTAATTTTTTTTAATTTAATTTAATTTTTATTTTATTATTTTATTTTATTTTAAGTATATTTTGGTTTCAGTTGTTTTCAGTTGGCTTGGCAACTGGCTGAAACTGTATTTTTATTTTATTTTATTTATTTATTTTTTATTTTATTTTATTTTATTTTATTTTTTTATTTTATTTTATTTTATTTTAAGTAACACTTTTTAAAATGGTTTTAATTTAAGTTAACTACAATAACTCTGGCTAGATTATAGCAAATATTATTAAATATTAAAGTCATGTTTATTTATGTTTTAATTATTTAAAAAAAGATTTTTTGAAGTGTTTAATTTATAAAATCATAGCTGATGTGTTAATTTTGTAGAACCTGAGGATATTGTGAAAAAAAGAAACTTTATATGTAGTTTTTGTGCTTTTGCAATAATAAAAACAAGTGTATAGTGCTTATAGTTTTCTGATTTTACTATGATTTACTTTTTATTTTTTATTTTTTTATTTTATTTCATTCTGAAAGACATTAACCGACTAAGATATAACCAATTAATTTCACATTCGTGTAGACTGGCGGACAAGTGCAAGGAAAAACATTATTAACGGACAAAAAAAAGTTTTTTAAGTGCCTTCTCATTGGAGTTTAGTTCTCCGCTGTGTAATTTTCTAGATTGGCCCTTAATCCAGAACATCATTGGAATACTTATCAGTGGATCTGTGCAATCTGTATTAGAAACTAAATCAATTTTAGTCAGACGGTTTCTCAAAGACCCTTTGCATGGTGATAAATGAATCAAATCTTGTTTGAAGAGAGAGTCTTTTTTTTTTTTTTTCCCCTACATGATTGGCACCTTTCTGATTAGAAAAGATTAGCATGAATGTTGTTTTGTCAAATATTAATGCTGTGCTCTGCTCTGATGATTTTACAGCACACTCAAGTGTCGAGCGTGAATCTTTCAGGGTTTGTAGGGATTGCAGATGTGGGGAAACCCTCGAGGTCCGTATCTGAATTGCTTTAGTAAGAATCTTGTCTTAAATGCGTTAAAGAACATTCAAAGTTCTCACTAAACAAGTTATACTGTCGCTTTTTCTTATAGAATGATATTATTACTTTTTTGATTCTATTACATAATGTAGTCTTTCTAATGCTTTACAAAGTAGAAGTTTATACACAAAAAAATGATATTGAAATACTTTTTAAAGGGTAAAGAATCGTTATTATCCACGTCGTGGAAAATTGTCTTTGGCTTCACAGTACATCACCAACACACAGACAACAGAATAAAATAAAAAAAAAAAGCAAAACCAGTCACTTGCACTGGACACAAAAGATATTTGGTAACCTCTCCTTTTCCTTTTTAGTCTTTCTACTTTAAAATGATGTTTAGTATATATATATATATATATATATGTATATATGTATATGTATTCTTTAGAAAAATTGTTTAGACATTGTTTAGAATAATAAAAGCTATTGTACTATTGTAATATTTTAGTATAATTGAAATACTGTTCTAGTTTCTATGAATATTTTGAGTCTGTTCATATTTTCATATTTATATATAGTTTTCATTATAATTTAAATTACATTTTTTAGCCAGTCTGTTGTGTGTTTTGTCTTTTTTTGCTTTGATTTTCAAGTTAAACTAAATAAATGTTGCTTGGGCAACTGGTTGAAACAGTATTTTTTATTTTATTTTATTTTATTTTATTATTTATTATATTTTATTTATAATAATTTATTTATAACACCTTTTTAACGGTTTTAGTTAACTATAATAAGCCTGGCTAGATTTTAAGGCTTTTAAGTATTTTATTCATAAAATCCTAGTTAATGTGTTAAGTTTGGAGAACCTGAAAATTTTGTTGAAAATCAAAAAACACTTTATATATTGATTTTTTGTTCATATTTATATATTGTTTTCATTACAGTTTTAGTTACATTGTTGTTCGTTTTTTTGTTTTGTTATTTTCTTGCTTGTCTTTTTTTTTAAATACGTATGTGTTTTTTATTTCAAGTTTATTTTGATAAAACTATTATTTTGGTTTCAGTTGTTTTAGAACATCAAGTTAAACTAAATAAAAAAAATCCTGTATTTTATTTTATTTTATTTTATTTTATTTTATTTTATTTTATTTTATTTTATTTTATTTTATTTTATTTTATTT
>JAHKKF010518110.1:0-42301 GCA_019740295.1 Labeo calbasu
AAATTAAAAATAGGTGTGTAGAAACATGGCTAATCACGTTTTACTGGGCCGAAATGAAAGTTATGCAACTGTGACGCATCATTACCAAAGCGTCTTGAAGATGGAAACGTAAACTTGAATATCTTGTCCTGCTCGTTTTAAATCTTCGACCTCGACATTTTCGTATAATGTGACGGACAGAAAATATCATATATAAATGATACATATTTAGCGACCCTCATTTAGGCTACATGTTGTATTTATGCAAACGCAACACATAGACTACCTGATAAACTCTGCGGTTAAATGTCCGATGAACTGTAAATGTCTGTCAGGAGCTCTTGGTTAGACTTAAAATCAGGAAACAACAGGCAAAGTTTGGTTAAAATGAACTGCTATATGTCGCGCTGATAAGACAGTCCTGTGGCTATCCGCCCATTCCCGTAAAACGTCTAATATAAAGCCAAAGCGTTTTGTAAACGTGCTTATCTAAACCTGAAATCACCCCTAACCCCTTTCTACATATTTAACTTTAGGCTATAATCACACAAAGCATAATATCCAGGACCTTGTTTGGTTTACAGCAAGGTAAGGATAACTCTTTCTCTGTTCTGTCAACTATATGGCTGATTAATGGGCTAAACTGGATTGAGGGTTTGCACTGGTTTTATCAAATAAAAACGATAGCCATGCAATATTATTCCACTTTTCCCTATATGATGGGATTTCTCATTGGTCTTTCTCTTTTCAGGTACTTTTTCCAGGTTTTTTGCGAGACAAAGAGAGAAGAGCTGTATCTGAAATAAAACACGGCCAGTGTTGGTACTAGCCTACATGTGACAAAGAACTTCGTGAGCATTCAAAGTGTCATCTGGGTACTTTTTGTCTACTGTTTTTTGAATACTATGTGTTCAGATATACTACTCTTTTGGAGTACTGCTTGTAACATACTGTGTAGTAGAGAAGTGGACATATTCAGATGCAGTGAGTGGAACAGGATGTGAACACAACAAAAACCCAGGTCCCCTTAACAGCACAATGTATCTGATGACAAATGTCATTTCATTGCATTAAAATGTCAAAATGGCCCTACAGAAGCATCACTCCCGAAGTGGTAATCATTGAATTATTTAGTCTCTACCTAGCAGAGCTTGGGTTTATGATTATTGGACACTTGGACATCAAATAATCTTGGTCACGATGACATATTGTGTATTTTTCCATTCATCGATCCAAATAATCTATAAAAACTAAGCGGTAAACTATGTTTAGAGATGTAAATTGCTCTTTGGTGACAGGCATCATCATAGGCAGTTTTTGAACTTAGAAAAAACTATTTATTGATAGCTTTTCATAGCCAAACCTTAAATGAAAATTTATAGTTTTGAAGTAGAGAAAGCCTTTGAATACATCTTCATCACCAGCTAAAACTTCACATTTGCATGGTGATTTTTTTATTGCAGTTTTAATAATACCAAATTTTGAATGTTCCAATGTTCTAAAATATTAAACATTTTAATATAAACTAAAATATTTGATATAAAACTAACATTTTGAGTAGTATTTAATCTCAAAATGACATATATTTCAGGTTTTAGTAGTTCTGTATGGGTTCTGCATTTTTTTCCATTTTTGGAAACAAGTTTTTGGTTATCTGTTGATGAATTAGCATTACAAATAAAGTGACCATGTCATTGACATTTACAAAATCACCCTGTTATCAACAAGCTCAAGGCTGGGTGTGCCTTATAGGCATATTTTCCTCTTTTGCAATATGAAGTATTTTTTGCAATGAAGAATACTGTCAGTATTACCAAAATGAGATAAAAATTTGTTCTAATACAAATAGTAAGTATACTGAAAGTTAGTTTTTGACAGCATATTTTTTATGCCCGAACTTTGTGGCTTATACATTTCATATGCCATGTTTTTTAGCAACAGTAGTGAGAAATGAAACAGCTTTATTGTTTTATAAATGTATAAACATGTGCTGGCAATGTAGTTGCCAGCTAAATTACTTTATCTTGATGGCATATTTAAAACAGCAGAATAAAAATGCATGTACATGATTAGCACTTATAAGATGCAGTGTCAATGCAGATTACAAATGACAAAAGGCAAAAAACATTTGTTTCAGTTGGTCCAGAACCCTCTCTCTGACTCTGGATCAAATAATGAGATCAAAATTAGATCAAATAAAGAGTTAGAACTACAATAGATAAGTCAGTCTATCACTGTGTTCTTCCGGCATGCGATGTAAAAGTACCTAGTAAAAGTGAGAGTTGGGCAATAATGTGCTGGTCTGCTTTTCATATATAAAGCACACAAGCTCATGAGCTTCAGTGTGCTCCTGTGAGATTGCTTTCACACACACAGTGATGGGGTGGAAAGAGAATCTCTTGATTTGTTCTTTCTTTGCATCAGTTTACCTGCTGACACAGACTGAATGTGGTAAGAGCAGCATTGCTTTGATTGTTCTCTCTGTCTCCTTGAGGAGAGAAGGAATGATTGTATAACATGATATTGATTGTGATTTAGGCCCTGTGGATGCAGCGTCAGCTAGGAGTGATGAAAAAGAAGCTTCAGTTGTGGTAGGTTTCATGTACATTTCACTGCAGTAGGCTTCCAACATGTTTTTTTTTTAAGATATCACTTATTTTGGTCATACTATGATTTAAAAAACTGTACTTTTTATAGTCTTTTATTCTTGCCAAGGCTGTATTTATTTGATTAAAAATATATAAATAAATAAATAAATAAATACATTTTCTTCAGTTATCTTTAATCTATAGATAAAAACAGTATTCATTTGAAATAGAAATCATGTAGTGTTTAAATATCTCTACTGTCACTTTTGATCAATTTATTAATGCATCCTTGCTAAACAAAAATATAAAATTCTTTCGAAACCATTACTTGACTTTTGAATAGTAGTTCACGTGAGAAGTTTAACTTGTGTTTCTAAAACAACACTGTGCGACTTTGATAAATTATGCTAAATAATTGTATCATTATCATTAATATTTCTATATTTATATCGTAATGTCTTTCACACTGCAAAAACTCAGTGTGAACAGTTTCTAAAGTGAACTTTTTCACACATTTTAGGCTTTCTGGGATTTCACAAGAGAAAGACGAGACATAGAGGTGTGTTGTTGTTTTGTGGTTTTAACACTGCATTTTCATTTTACATGCATGCACTTTTAATATACGTAATGTGATTTTTAATATTGTTTATTATCTTTCGGTTATCTTCTAAGGACTGTTCAGGTATGTGAATTATATTTTTCTTAAATATGTTTTATTTAGAACCATTTCATTGAGATATTAAACACAGCTTAACAAATTATAGATTAGATTCTGATGTGAAAATGTGGGGTTTCAACTTCAACCAGTTCTACCTTAGCTTGGGGTTTACATCTTTGTAAAACATTGTACAACTTGATTAAAAAAGTATTGGTCTGTCATTTTTAGCGTGCCAACTTATAGCGCCATTGCGTCCCAAGTTCGAATCCCAGCTCATGGATCTTTCCCGATCCAGCCCCCTTATCTCTCTCCCACTTCGCTTCCTGTCGTACCTACACTGTCCTATCTAAATAAAGGCATAAAATGCCAAAAATACATCTAAAAAAAAAAAAATAATTGGTCTTATGAATATTTTTATTTAATAAAAATCTCAGGTACAGTAATCACTTGTACTTCTTTAGGCCTCCGGAAAGACCTTGATGAGATGAAGATTAAATGTAGGGATTCTTATAAAGTAGCGAAGGACAATATTGATGGTAAGTCAACTTATCTTCATAACACAAAAGTATATATGAAGCGTTCAGATGCAAAACCAGCTAAAAGCCATCTCGGTCAAAAATGAGATAATGATACTGAGTGAATGTTCCTGACACACAGTATTCATCCATCAAATACTTTTACTTCAAACTCTCTAAATTTCAGCCTCAGCCCAATCAGAAATACCAGTACTTACATAGAAACCTATACGAAGTAGCCAGAAAGAAATGCTCATTTTAAAGTCAGATGGATTTAGAGGTTTTTGCATCTGGACTCTTCATATATTAACCACTCATATTAATAAAAAATGTTTATATTGGTGGATATGTTTGCAGGTCTTAAAAGCCAGTTGGATGGGCTTTTTAAACAAGTCAGTACCGTCCAGAGTCCAGCCAAAGATGGTATGTGAAAAATAATGATTCTGGTAAACATAGCTGCTTTATAAATATTAATAGAATTCTAGGGAAATTTAGATTTTTCACCTTTTCTAGGGCATTTTATTAAAGATTAGCAAAAAGACAGTAGCTGACACTTTTTACCCTTGTCTTCTACCCATTTAGTCTTAAACATTCTCCAGAAAGTCATCGACCTGCAGGAGCTGGATGCAATAATAAACACTGAGAGAAATGCCACAAAGATTGAAAGTGTGTTTCAACAATATAACTTTTATTATTAACTTCAACATAATCTCAATATTCCATGTATACTCACACCGTTTTTATATAAAAATTAACAGGACTGGACAAGCGTCGAAAGGAAGCAGAGAAAGACTTAGCAGAGATGAAGACAGACTTTTCAGGAAGTGTTAAAGTTTTCGACCGGGCAGGTAGCGCGATACACCCCTGTGCATGGAGCAATGCCACACTGACACTGCACTTTGAGCCCTTGCTCAATTCCTAACCAAAGGAAATTGAAATAATTGTTTGTTCATTTTTCTTCATCTAGTTTCAGAGATAAGCACAGAGATGTTGAAAAGCGATAAGGAAACATCGACACCTCTTAATGGTGTGTATGATCAAAACAGGTCGCTTTTGATTGATATCATCTAAAGTCCAAGTGTATCATCAACAGTGAATACATAACCAAAAAGTGACTGAAATGCCATCCTTGTAACTTCACAGTGAGTTTTGCACATGCTTATTTATAATATCTAATCTACAGAATTAAAGAAATACCTGGAAGACAAACTCAAGGGACAAGGGGAACAAGGCGATGTTGCAAAACAGGGTGAGTTTTAAAGCAGTGGAGCCTTTTGGATCAGAAATGCTTTTATCAGTGATTGTGAATGAAGTTCTGAAAGGTGTTTTTTTTTTTTTTAGTGCTGCAGATTGTTAAATTGCAAATTGAAGCAATTGAACTAATGACACGTATCTCTGGTAAATTTAAGACGCAAGCACAGATGGATTGTGAGTGTTCAGTGTTAATGTTTACAAAATCCTCATCAGGCTAGAAATATGTGAAGTTGCAGTTTATGATTGTTTCATCTAATTTTGAATGTTTCATAGTAATTACAAGCAAATTAGAGTTCAAAAATGGCCTCCTATCAGATCTGAAAGAGGAACTACAAGAGAATAGAGGGAACACACAAAAAGTTGGTACGGTTTGTTTTCCAGTTGTCTTTTTTGTCGCACCACAATAAATTCATAATTTATGAGACAAACAAATAAGAGGTTCCTGATTGCTGTAGCATATCCTTTCCATTTTGTTTTGCGTTCACAGGTATGCTCATAGCAGCACTGGAGAAAGATATATTAGAGCTGAATGCTGAATTATCAGCTCTTAAACAAACATTTGTTCTGCTTGATGGTACTGTAATCAGATTAGTAATTATATATGAATAATTCAGTATTTTATATTTAAATGTGGGAATCACTAATTTATCCTGCCAATATTTTGTATCTTGTAGAACAGACAAATGCATTTAATGGGAAAAGAACAGAAATAATGGACACAATTGCCAAACTGAAGGGCAAAGATGAGCTAGGTAAGTTTCTTTCAGTTTAACATACCTGATTCTTATTTCTCGTGAGTTACTGTTTTCAGCATCGCTGTTTTTGAATCAAATATTTTTGCTACTGTTAGTTTCTAGAATTCTTAAACTCCAGTTTGAATTTACGGAGGCGGTAATTACTGCAAAGGGACAAATGAAAGCAGACGAACTTAAGATAAATGGTAAGATCTGAATGGTTTTTATTAGTATTATCTTTTTTTTTTAAATCTTTTTTTAGTAGTTGTGATGTTCATATGATTTTGGGTTATTCCTTCTCAGATCTCCAGAAAGAGCTTGAAAAGGAACAGGCGAGGGCATTATATCTGGATGGTGACAACAAAAGTAAGATCGATATAACATGGGTGCTCATGGATGCTTAATCCAAACTGATGAAAAAAGACTCTTATGTACAATAACACACCATTAATCATAGTATTAGTCAATTAATCATAGTATTCACAATATTCATTGTATGGTGTGTCATAGCAGTTAATGTTAGCCTTGTCCTTCATCTAAGATGAAACATTTATTGTTAATTAATCTGTCATCTCTTCTACACCCAGATTTACGCAAAAAGCTGTTAATCCAGACAGAAGAATGTGCAGACGCGATGGATCGGTACATGAGTGAGACATTTTACTCTCCTTGCCCCCAGCAAGCGGTCATATGAAAGCTTTGTTAATGTGAAAGCAACAGGAGAAATCCTACTAATCTTACTATTACTGTGTTGCAATTACACTCTTAAAAATAAAGGTTCCAAAAGGGTGTTTTTGCACTGATGCCATAGAAAAACCATTTTTGGTTCCCTGAAGAACCTTTCAGTGAACAGTTCTTAAAAGAAAATCTAAAGAACCTTTTCGACTATAAAGAAACTTTTCTGCATTTGAAAGGTTCCATGGATGTTCGTTCAAGGTTCTTCATGGAACCATTGATGCCAATAAAGAACCTTTATTTTTAAGAGTGTATCATTATTTATGTATTGTCTTTTCCAGGTGCAGAAAGTGAACTAAATACTCAAATAAATCAAGTAACAGATAAAACCTCACAGGCAGGTGAGTTAAGTCAAATTTTAGACACACAAAATATATATTTTACACGCTTTACTTGCATTTAATTTAATAAACATGGCAACATTTTCTTTTCCACAGCTCTCCAGATTATTTTGCTAGGCTTTGAAATAGACCAACTAACAAAACAAATTACAACATCCCAATCAAATGACAGTATGTCTCTTTTTTGTACTTTTTATAATTCAATTTAAACCACTTCCTGTGCATATTGTAGTGCTTTTCATCCTCATGATTACATACATAAATCTAATAACTGTTTACTTTTTTGTATATTTATAATAGATTTGAAGCGAACACGGGATGAAAAACTCAAAGAACTGAAGTTGAAAAAGGAGGAACTTCAGAAAACTGATGCTAGCACTGAAAAAAGTGTGACCGGTTGTCTTTGCATTAATACCTGCCATAAAGGTTAATGTCTTTTGACTCACACCTAAGCATTCATGTTTTTGTCTCTGCTTGTCAGTTCTTAAAGTGATAGCGCAGATGGAGGAAATCTGGAAGCTACAGACTGAAGATCCAGGCAACATAAATAAAATCAGCAGTGAGTATATAATGCAGTACACATGCAGTAGTCATTCTAATGGGGGAAAACTGATAATAAAGTCCAGTTCACACCACAACGCAGTGTAAATTGACATTTAAATGGAATATAAATGCAATATTTAAATGTAGTATAAGTCTCAGGTGTCCCCAGAATACGTCTGTGAAGTTCCAGCTCAAAATATTTATTATATCATTTTAAAAAAGCCTATTTTGAGCAGAAGCAGAAACACGCTGTTTTCGTGCATGTCTCTTTAAATGCAAATGAGCTGCTGCTTCCCGTCCCCTTTTCCATATTAGGGCTGTGCCTTTACAGCTCGGATACTCTGCCAAAACACATCTGTTTGGTTTTGATTATCATGTCTATCATATTGAAATCATGCGTTTTAAAGCCATATTAGTTTAAACTTCTGATATACGTTTTTCTAAACGAACACATCCGAAGCACATGCGCAGAAAGTACTAAACTAAGTTCCCTTTTATGTCTTATTGAGCTTAAACTGTCAAATACACACAAGTTTATGATAAAAACACATGAGTTACAAAAAACGATTAGATGCATTGGGGACCCAAATATAGCATTTAAAGATGGAAAAAGTCAGATTTTCATGATATGTCTTCTTAAAGGTTTCAACACACATTCTGTTTTTGTTTCAGATCTGCAGGAGAATCTCCTGAAGTTGATTAACAATTTAGATGATAAAATGGCTTCAAAACCAAGTGAGTGGAAAGTTATGGTCTTTGTTTGGAACTAAGGCTGATGTTATTATGCAGTTATGTTCACACTCATATCTATAGATAGATTAATTACACTTTTAAATGCCTTTTGAGTATTACACCAGCTCAAATCAGTTCATCTATGTACCAAATTCATCATTTGTTCAGATTTTTGAGGCAGAACAATCAATATTGCTTTATTTTTGTCTGTCTCAGTGCTGAAAATCATTGCTCTCCAGTCTGGTGTAACGTGGATAAGGGAAATGCTGAAAACTGTGACTAAACGTGCTGAGATCGAGAAAGCGGGTTGGCAATGATACTTTTAAGTACTTAAATAGAGAATTTAAATAATGGTGTAACATTTACACTTTAAGTACATGAATTGTCACAAATGGAGAGATTGTAAATCTGGTTGGATCATTGCTATATTTACACTGACTTCTGACAGAGATCCAAAAGGAACTGGATGCCAAAAACCGTTTGCTGAATGAAAAAAACAAAGAGCTGGCTGCTGCGACCGATAACATCAGTCAGCTAAGTAAGTGAAACCTTTTGTTTTCAAAGCTCAAACAGTAACTGAATTGGCAATCTTAGCTGTCATTAAAATGCTTGATTTACAGAGCAAGATATTGCTGCTTTGAAGAAAGACATTTTGGCGTTGCAAATCCAAAAAGAAACAGCTCAAAAGAATGCAGAGCAGATTATTAAAGGTATACCCCATTCATTCAACAGCAATCCATGAATTAATTTTAATGATTGTTTTTTTTCTTTGATTGAAACAAATTAATTTAACTGAATTGTTCTCTCTTTCTCAGATCTGCAAGAAAAACTAAAACAGGTTAACGAGGCATTGGATGATACAAATAAATCACTAAAAGAGAAGAATGATATCCTATCACAACAAAGTAAGTTACTGAAGAGATTCACCAAATTCACCAAAGCAATAAATGATCAGGATTGGATGATAAAACATGCATTTGTGGATTTGTCTGCCAATGTCCAGTTCATTGCTGTATAATGTAACCTGATGTCCTGATGTCCTTTTAACCTTAGCTACAAAGATCAACAATCTCTTAGACGAAGTGAGAACCTTGAAACAACATGTGCAAGAAAAAGAATTACAATTAAATTTAAGAATAGCTGGTGAGTTTCATTCAATCCATTCATCAGTTACAATCTCCTTCACTCGTTTAACAGTAAAGCGCATCAACATTGGAGCTCTCCGTTAATTCAAGAGCACAACTTCCTGCTATTCTTTTTAGATCTTGAAAGGAGCCTAGCATTGAAAGAGAAGGAAAATGCCAAAATTCGTGCTGAGAATCAAGGTAAAACATCATGTCATTGCAGTCTTCAACAATTTGAAGTCATTGTCTAAAAAACATTTCCTGATCTTCCCTATTTTGTCCCTCTCTAGAGCTAGAAGTAAATTGTATGAATACTGCTAAATGCCCTGAACTCGAGAAAAGATATAACGGTATCTTACCTTTCTATCTACTGTAAAAAGACATTTTGTAAATATGATTTGGACAGTTGTGTAAACAGGATACTTGGTGGCTGTGTGTTACAGAAATGCAGGCTCAATATAACGATACAATTTCTAAGCTGAACAGTGAAGTTCTTAAGAAGGGTGAGTGAATGTTTATAATTAAACTATGTGATAATTAATGACAAACTTAAATGTAAAATATTATAGTGAATGTCATGAATACACAATAAACAGAAAAACATCATCTTGTGGCAACCCTAAAGTCTGTCTACTACACCCTTATCTACTGTCACATAATTCTGTCTGTCCTGTGTTGTTGTTTTTAGCTTTTATCATTAAAAATCTAATTGATGAAATTCAGTACCTGGATGAGCAAGTTGCACAAGGATTCCCAGGTATGTCCATTAATTCTGATATCACAAGCAGATTCAACCAGTGCACATACACCTACAGTTTTAATGCTTTTAAAATCTCTTATGCTCACCAGATATACAGTAAAAACTTATTGTGAAATATTACAAATTAAAAAGATGCTTTTGTATCTTTTACTCGATATATGGTTATTTGCGTCTTAGAACTGCAGGGAGAACTGGAAGAAAAGAAAATGGAATTGGAGCAGGCAAAGCAGAAGTTACAAGCTCAGGGATCCATAGCAGCCAAAAGTGAGTCTAACCCCATTTGTGACCCTGGCCTGGACCATAAAAGCAGTCATAAGGATCAATTTTTGGAAATTGAGATTTAGACATCATCCAGAAGCTGAATAAATAACCATTGATGGTTTGTTAGAATAGGACAATATTTGGCTGTAATACAACTATTTTAAAATCTGGAATTTGAGGGTGCAAAAAATCTAAATATTGAGAAAATCGCCTTTAAAGTTTTAAACAAAAATTAAGTTTTGATATATTATGGTAGGAAATTTACAAAAAATCTTCATGGTCTTTACTTAATATTCTAATGATTTTTGGCATAAAAGTAAAATTAAAACCCATACAATGTATTGTTGGCTATTGCTACAAATATACCCGTGCAACTTCTGAATGGTTTTGTGGTCCAAGGTCACATTTTACCTTTTTTTTGGAGTTCCTCATCTGAAGAGAGACCATTGCACACTTACACAATTCTTTGTTACAGCTCTGGATGTACTTGAGTTACTAAGTAGCATAGGGAATCTCCAACAAAATCCAACTGAACAGAATTCAGAAAAGATTCGCAGTAAGTTTAAGCAAATCCATTGATGTATTCTCTTAATAATGGTAATTTCTTACCTTAAAAAAAACATTTTATCCATTACTTTCAAGTAATGTTTTTCTCTTCATTCAGTACAGGAAGCTAAATTAAATGGTTTGCTGGCTGAGTTGCAAAACTCCGGAGAGGCAGGGCTTGGACTGGGTGAGTTCAACCAGTAGAGCATGGTGCTAGCAACGCCAAGGTCATGGGTTTGATTCTTCGGGAACACGTGAAATGATAAAATATTAAAAGAGACCTATTATGACCCTTTTTACAATCAGTATGTAATATAAGTCTCAGGTGTCCCCATGTGTCAGCTCAAAATACCCCAACGATCATTTATTATATCATTTTAAAAATGCCTGTGCATGTCTCTTGAAATGCAACTGAGCTGCTGCTCCCCGCCCCCCTTTTTCAGAACAGGGCTGTGCCTTTACAGCTCGTACCTCGGATACTCTGCTAAAAAAACATCTGTTTAGTTTTGATTATCATGTCTATCGCGCTAAAATCGCATATCAGTTGAAAAATTCTGATATAGGATTTTCTGAACACACAAATCTGAAGCACACTCACAGAAAGTGGCTTTCACATGGCATGTGAGTACTAAACCAAGTTCTCTTTCATGTCTTATTGCATTTAAACGGTCAAATACACACATGTTTAAGCTAAAAACACACAGGAGTTACAAAAACAGTTGGTTATGTCTTTGAAGCTAAACAGCTGGGAAAGAAATAGCATGTTTATATTAGATCTGTGTGGCAGCAGCGTAATGTACAGTAAATAAATCAATAAATCCACTTGGGATTCTAAATAGCGTTCCGTGCGCGTCTGTGCAGCCAATGACAGAGCAGTTAGCATGCTTTGCTCAACCGGTGTCGCTTGCGAAAACAAAATGGCGGTGCCATGGGTGGAAACGTGTAGATTAATGGTAATATTAAAATAAGATGTATTTACCACGTAACCCGGGGAGCGAAATCTGACACGCTTGTTTTTTCACATGCTTGCAGAAAAAGGCTTATCAAAAAAAAGTTACTGATTTCACATTTTCTGGGTTGGTAGAAGCACCAGGGACCCGATTATAGCACTTAAACATGGAAAAAGACAGATTTTCATGTTTTGACATCTTTAAAAGTTGTTAAACGTGTCTGACAAATGTGTTAATGTAAATGTTTTTCTTATACATTTTTACAGCCTTGAAAATAATGTCTATAAAGGAATCAATGTCCAAACTAAAAGTAGCACAAGAAAAAATTGAAGCGAAATATACAAAGGAAATCAATGGTAAGTCAATCTTAAATGTTGATTATTTGTTTGAGTTAAGGCTGTCAAATGATAAATCGCATACAAAATAAAAGTTTGAGTTTGCCTAATATATGTGTGTGTATTGTGTGTAAATATTAAGTATATATACATACAAACACATTAATGCATATATTTAAGAAATATTTACAAGTTATATAATTTAATTTATATACACTGCCCTCCAAAAGTTTGGAAATGCCCTAGAAAAGTGGAGTTTTGGACAATATTGGCATGAATCCTTTTTAATTTGTGATAATTTTGCACTGATAAAGGACAACACAAACTATGAAAACATATTTTATTACATAAACAGTTTATACATTCATCAAAATATCCACCATTAGCAGCTACAGCTACAGTTCTGCATAATCTGGGCCTCAATTCATTGTATTCTAAACTTAATTGTCAATCAGTTGTTGAAGCTATTAAGGTGTGCTGACCCAAAAATCTTTTAAGAACCTGGGCCAAGTTTAAACCAGTAACCAGGCATCACAGCTGGCAAAGGGGTATGTCTGACTTTGACGTGTATATATTGCCATTATTATGTAATCAAAATGAAAATTATTATTGCTGGTCTTCAATGATAATGTCAAGTTACTTTAATGTATTTGCACCAAAAAATAAGGACAACTACACTTTGCCAGGGGCGTTTCTAAACTTTTGGAGGGCAGTGTATAAATAAAAATATTTTGCTCATAACAATCGCGATTAATCATTTGACAGCCCTAGTTTGAGTAAAAGTGGAAATAGAGACTACTAAAGACTTTATTTTTGTTGTTGGTCAGATCTCAAGGAACAAATAATCAAAAAAGAAAATGAGATTTTGCTCTTGCAGACTAACTGCGGCCTGTCCGAGAACCTGAGTAAGTAAATGTGAAAAGGCACCAAAGAATAATTTTTTGGAAGTGATTTTACCCCTCACTTAAAGGGACAGTTCACCCACAAATTTTCATTTTTGTCATCATTTACTCACCCTCAAGTTGTTCTAAACCTATATGAGTTTCTTTCTTTTTGTTGAACACAAAAGCAGATATTTTGAAGAATACCGGTGACCAAACAGTTGCTGGTCTCCATTTACTTCCATAGTATGGGGAATATACAAAAATATCCCTTTAAAGAAATAGTTCAGACAAAAATGAAAATTCTGTCATTATTTGAATTTTGGGCTGAACTATAGTAATTTCACCAAAGGAATGAGTAACTGTGCATATTTCCTACCAGATATGTAAATTCTATTGTGCATTCTAACATGATATGCTGTTACTAAGACTTTTTTTCATGAACAGAAAAAAGGATACAAGAACTAGAAAAGGAGCTTAAGGAAAGCAAACAAAAAATGAAAGAACTACGACAAGAATCAGAAGATCAGATTGCATGTAAGTTTCAGAGGAAATGCATGGCTGTAATTTATTTATTTATTAAGCGAGATGCTATGAGGCATATTAAACATGTACATATCTTTGTGTTATCAAATGTTGTTTTTATTATAAATATTAAATATTTTATAAAATATTATGTCTTTTTTTTCAGCGCTAGAGAAGCAAATTAAAACAAAGGACCAGCAGCTTTCTAAAACTGAAGATCAACTGCAAAAGACAAATGCTGAAAATGCTGATTTGAGTAAGAAAATCTATTCAGGAATAAAGACAACAACATTGCAAAATGAATAAAAAACATTTATGTTTGAATCCATATTGCATTTTCACCTTTGCATGACTAGATATTCCAAGAATTTCAGTTTTGTGTCTTTTGTTTCAGTCAAACAGCTAAACAAACTGAATGATGACATAAAAAAAATCACAGATGAGAAGATAATTGCACTGCAGGGTGCAAACAAACAAATTACTGGTATGACCACACTGTCAAAACACCGAAGACATGACGTTTATTATCAAATTCACTTTTCCAATACTATATGTGACCCTGGACCTCAAAACCAGTCCTAAAGGTATATTTGTAGCAGTAGCCAAATATACGTTGTATGGGTCAAAATAGTTTTTTCTTTTATGCCAAAAATCATTAGGATGTTACAGAAAGATCATGTTTCAGGAAGATATTTTGTAAATTCCCTACCGTAAATATATCAAAAAATAATTTTCAGATTAGTGGTATGTATTGCTAAGAACTTCAGTTGGACAACTTTAAAGGAGATGATTTAATTTTTTATTTTTTGCACCCTCAGATTACAGATTTTCAAATAGTTGTATCTCAACCAAATATTGTCCTATCCTAACAAACCATACATCTTATTTATTCCGCTTTTAGATTATGCATAAATCTCTGTTTCAAAAACATTTATCCTTATGGTTTTGTGGTCCAGGGTCACATGTGAATCTTTAAGATTGTTGGAATGATTAAATGTGTTGGTTTTGATAAATATATGAAAAAAGCAATGGTCAGGATGCGAGAAACAAACCAACAATAGTGCCTTAAATTTGACCCAATTTACCAAAGTAGAATCAGTTTGCCATTTTTTTATTTTAAATTACTGCTTTTTTGTCATCAGATTTACAAGAGAAATTACAAAAACAGGAAGAAAAGCTTGCTAAAAAGGATCAGTACCTGAAGGAGAAGGATGAAACCATTTCTGCATTAAAACAGCAACAGGACGATATGAAGGGAGAGGTTGAAAAAGTTAAAAACAAAAACAAAGGTTAGTGAGAAAGTCATCCTCTGCTTAAATTCAGATGAGTATTTCAAAAATGGTTCAAATGTCAGATTTGCAACAGATAAATTGTAATGAGTTGATGCATGTTACTCGATATTAACTTTTTTTAAATATATTTTGTCCAGATCTAGAGAGAGAGCTTAAAACAAAGAATCAGCAACTTGCTGACACTGAAGCTGAATTAAATGAGAAAAATGCTGAAAATCAAGCTTTGAGTAAGAATAAAATCACTGAATAATGAATGACAGAATTGTTCATAAAAATCACATATGCATATAGTATTTTAATTATATCTTCTCCTTTGTTTTAGTTCAAAAGCAGAAAAAAGTGGAAAAGGACCTACAAAAAGTTACGGAGGAGAAAAAAGAATTACAGAAAGACATTACTGGTATGACAATACGAAGAAAAACTTCATGTTAAAGTTCACATGGCTAGTTTTTTTTTTACATGCCTTTACATTGCCCAGTCAGAAGATTTAAATGAGCTATGCAGCTTTATATTTCAAAATTTTTCCAAGCCTAATATTAAGTATTTTTTCATGCCTCTCATCAGATTTAGAAAACACATTGGAAACAAAAAAACAAGAACTTGCTAAGACCGACAAGAAACTAAAGGAAAAGGAAAAAGAAGTTGCTACACTGGAAAAGGAAAATGCTGATACGAAGTCTGAGCTTAAACAAAAGGAAGATAAATTAAAAGGTGAGTGGGGCATTTACGCACTAAGCGAACACTGCAAATGAAATTTGGTATATATATGTAAATACGGTAATCTGACAGGTTTTAATATTTGAACAATATTTATAGATGTGATCACTGAGAAAAAGAAACTTCAAGAAAACCTGGAGGAGACCAATAATAAAGTGAAGGAACTTGAGCGTGAGATATCTCTTTTATCTAAGCGAAAAGTATTGCTAGCTTTATTTTGACAAAAATTGACAATGTATTTCTTTTCTTAATTCTTTATCTAGAAATTATAACTGAAGTAAAGGTACCTCCTACCAGTGGTAAGTCTGGTTATAATATACTGAATTTCAAAAATCAAAACAAAACAATTAGCTCCAGTCTATAAAAATGCAATTAAAAACTAAAAAATATCTGTCTGTGTGCCCACGTCAGAATGGCCGACGTTCGATGCAAAAACTGCCCACTGCAGAATCATCTTGTCGCAGAATGAGAAAGAGGCTCGTACCTCATTACTCCCTCAGTCTTTACCTGACAATCCTGAGCGCTACGACACCGCTATTGCAGCTCTGGGAAAAATTGGATATGATTCTGGAAAGCATTACTGGGAAATAGGGGTGATTGGAAGAAATTGTTATGTTGTTGGTGCAGCCAAGGCGTCTGTTCAGAGAAAAGGTATTTTGAAATATGGCCCTGCAGCTGGCTATTGGGTCATTCAGAAGAATAGAGGTTCGAAACTTTTTGCCATTGATGACAGTAAGGTTCAACTAAACACTGATGCACCTTCTGTAATTGGGGTCCAGTTGGATTTTAAAAACAATAAGGTTGCTTTTTATAATGCAGAAAGGAGGCTTGAAATATTTCGCTTCACTGGCAATCAGCTGCAGGGGAAAATCTATCCGTATGTTGAAACCTGCAGTGATACCGATGAGCCTCCATTGATCTTAAAGCAACCTCAGTCCACCGATTGGCTCAAGCAGTGATCTCCATGTAATAGGAGTCTGTTTTTGTATCCAAAGGAAATGCTTTCTGCTTTGATATTTTGACTTGTTACTACTATCAACTGCATGCTTGAATGGCATCTTTCATTTAAATAAATGATCTATATCTGAAAAACAAATATTTCTAATATGTAGGTGTCTTTTTTAACATTTAAAAGGATGATTCATGCAGAAATTAAAAGTCTGTCATCATTTACTTACCCTTATAATAACTGATTTTCTTTCTTGGAACATAAAATAAGATACTTTGCTAAATGCCTCAGCGCTTTTCAGTGTTTTTAAGTCAATGGTAACCAGAAGTGTTTACTTATCAACATTCTTCGAAATATCTTCTTGGCTGCAGAAGAAACAAAAACATACAAGATTGTAACGGCACGAGGGTCAGTAGACATTGGCAGAATTTTCATTTTTGGGTGAACTATCACTTTAAAATATAGAGAGAGAATATCTGTGAAACTTGTAGCAGCAAATCCATGCAGAGGAAACATGAAGAGTGAAAAAACATCATTTTTTATTTTAGAAAAACGTTCAGAAAAAAACTTTTTAATAGGATTTTTTTAATAGATTTTGCATCCAAACAAACGTTTTGAAGGTCAACACGGTGCTTAGTAGTTTACAAGCCTTTAACAGTAGATTAGTCCATTGGAGACTTGATTTCAGTTTTATTTTCAAACAAACAAACAAAAAATGCTGTACAAAGACCCTCAATCCCTGCCTGCAGTACCAGCAACCCGGCTATAGAAGTACGCAACAAAGGTTGGATCCTTTTCTTCTACGCTGTTCAAAAAGGCATTTCTTTCCTCTTCGCTCCATGAATCAAACCACTGAGTCCACAGTCTTAACTGGCATTCAAAAATGTTGGGTGGGCGATCATTCACCTGAAACACAGAGACAAAGAAGATACCTGTGTTATCATACAGATTATGTCAGATAGATACAGCTGAGGTCAAAAGTTTACATACAGAATCTGTAAAATGTTAAGTATTTTACCAAAATAGGAAGGATCATACAAAAAGCATGTTTTTTTTTTTATCTAGTACTGACCTGAATAAGATATTTCACATAAAAGATGTTTACATATAGTCCACAAGAGAAAATAATAGTTGAATTTATCAAAATGACCCTGTTCAAAAGTTTACATACGCTTGATTTGATGTGTTGTTACCTGAATGATCCACAGCTGGTTTTTTTTTTTTTTTGATAAGTCATAAGTCTCGCTGTTCTTCAGAAAAATCCTTTAGGTCCCAGAAATTATTTGGTTTTCAGCATTTCTGTGTATTTGAACCCTTTCCAACAATGGAAAGGAAACACAATGCGTTAAGAACCAGGGGTGAAAACTTTTTGAATTTTGAATCAGGGTAAATTTAATTTATTTTGTCTTCTGGAAAACATGTAAGTATCTTCTGTAGCTTCTTAAGGGCAGTACTAAATGAAAAAAAAATATGATATTTAGGCAAAATAAGAAAAATGAACACATCTTCATTCTGTTCATCCTGACTCTTAATACATCATTTTTCAGCATCAGTGAGCATTTGAACCTTCTGTCATAGTTACATATGAGTCCCTCAGTTGTCCTTAGTGTGAAAAGATGGATCTTAAAATTGTTGGAAAGGGTTCAAATACACAAAAATGCTGAAAAAACAAAGAATTTGTTGGACCTGAAAGATTTTTCTGAAGAACAGCGGGTCTGTTCAGGACAGACAAGGGACTCATGAACAACTATCACTTAAAAAAAAAAAAAAAAAAAACATTCAGGTAACAACAGAATCAAGCATATGTAAACTTTTGAACTGGGTCATTTTTACAAATTCAACAATCTTATGTATGTCAGTACTAAATAAAAAAAATAACATGCATTTTGTATAATCCCTCTTACTTTGGTAAAATGATTAACATTTTGCAGATTCTGCAAGGTGTATGTAAACTTTTGACCTCATCTGTACATACATACATAACCAGCTGATAAATCTCAATTATTCAAAAATAAACGACGCGACTCAAGTCCATCATTTAACATGTTGTGAAAAACATATTTGTAAGAAGTTCATTATTTTAAGATGTTTTTAACTTCAACCTGTTGCTTATAACTAAAATGTACGCCCTCTATAATATTGCTTTCTCAAGTAAAAAAATTGTCTCATTTGAATCAAGACAGAAAATCAAGTGGAAAAACAAAACAAGTGAAAATAGTTAAATAGTTCAGAACATTTCCAAACAAATATGTTGGTGGATTTTGATGTGAGAGGACAACAGATGATGGACGAAAGTGACAGTTTAAACTTAAAACGCCGTAAAAATGAATTTGTTTCTTATAAATATACAGCTTTTCACTTCACAAGATGCTAACTGATGAGTGAGCAAGTGATTTCTAAATTTCTCCAAATCTGTTACGATGAAGAAACAAACTTATCTACATCTGGATGGTCTAAAGGTGAGTAAATCGTAAGCAAATTTCATTTTTGGTTTTCAACTATTCCTTTAAGTACAAGAATCACTACAAAGAAAAGGGCATGACGTTTCACATAAATTACACCTGCATACCTGCAGTGTGTTGAGTTGGTCTAATAGACTGGACACCTTTCCAGGGACAGCCTTTGAAATGAGATCCTCCATAAAACGTTGCTTCTGGACAGTGTTCCATCCTATAAACCAACTTATTACACATCGTTGCTCCTGAAGCGTCACGAAAGACAGTGGCACAGAGTCTTCTCTGGAGCCCACGTTGAGAGATGTGCAGGACAGTGCTTCTAGGCGTTGGGGAACGATGCCTCCTGAAGCAGGTGGAAAGTTTGTGATAGAAACTGGAGGATGGGTTGACCAACCTTGTCCATCTGACATCCCTAACTGTGTAATGGTGTGCTTGGAGACCTGTGTATGGGACAGATCTTCCACTGTAGGGGGCATCATGGATCCATCTGGCTGGCCCGAGCCTTGTAAAGCCTGGTGGAACCAAGCCATTTCTAATAAAGACAGAAAAAGGAGAATTTTACCAGGATTTTAAATGATGGTAATAAAAAACTACAGCGTTAATAGAAACGTTGTCTTAATGTTGTTGAGCTTTTTTTTTTTTAACTTAAAATACACAAACTGAAACACTGCATAAGCCACGTTCGTGCATTTTAGCATATACCTTAAACTCGGCTCAAATGCTTCCTAAAACTCTTAGTTTTGTCTTGCATCGTACCATGTGCATTTATACGGTAGGCTACACTACTTCCTTGTTACTACAGACTATGCTTGCTAACGTCAGAATGCTAGCTGATCAAAACAAACGTAACGTAAACGTAACGTTAACCTCTTTTGCAACTATTACTTGAATCAAAATGTCATTTTAAATAAAACGTTACCCTTTTCTTAGTTGATCTTGTCACCTTTCGTCGAAAACAGCATGTTGTTACTTTCAACGTCGGTAACCAGGGAAAATAATCTCGACTGAGATGTGAAGCTCAAACGGAGCCGATTGCTGTGTTCAATGCACCGCTTGCATCGGCTCAGACACAGGGGGCTTTGCATATTAGTGATGTCCTATTCGTGAATGAATCTTTCTTTTTGATCGGATCTTTTCGTGTTATTCACAAACCCGACCTAAACATATTGCTCTGAATCTGACTGAACGATTCGCTAATAAAATGAACTGAATCAGTAAGGGCAGTTGTTGAGTGAACGACTCGGCGAGAGCCGACTCTTTGAACAAGTCCGATTCATACAGAGGATGTTACTGGAGGGACACATAGCTTAATAGCAGAAATGTTATTAAAAAAGGTTTTTCCAGCAAAGATTGCGAACTGAATTGATTTAAAGCTGATATTACAAACTGATTCACTAAAACGAAAGGTTCGAAACAACCGACTCCCTGAAATTAATCGTACTTTGCCTTGTACGCAAAATCTCAAAAAATTATATTTTGTGTATGCTTTTTAACAAAAGAAACGTGATGTTCCACACTATAGTGGAAATAGTTGTGTTACCTACGAAGTGGGACATGATAAACGTGAATCCACATATTTAGACAGTGATAGAGCACCAAATTCAGTATTATTTTATACAGATAATGCATATTATGTACTGCCAAACAGATTAACCCAAAATATGAACGTAACGCGCAAAGTTGCGCATTATAAGCGTTTTCATTCAAAGAAAGCCAAAATACTTAACGATATTAATAACAAAATCAGTCACATTGAATAACAGCAAGATTTAGTAAGATTTTTTTTAACGAAGTCTGCATTTATTGGATGCAAAATACAGCAAAAGCGGTAATATTGTGAACTATTTTTGCTATTTAAAATAACCGCTTTCTATTTTAATATAATTTAAAATGTAATGTATTCCTGTGATCAAAGCTAAATTTTCAGCATCGTTAGTCTTCAGTGTCACATGATCCTTCAGAATTCATTCTAATATGCTGATTTGCTGTTCAAGAAACATTTTTTTAGTATTATTATTAGCAATATTAGCATATTATATGCAAGACTATCCAGAATGTACGATTTTTATGGGAAAACGCGTAGCTTGCGTGAGTTCTCAGCATAAACAACTTGATTACTGGACTGGCTTTAGCAATGGCATCTTTGTTTTCCTTTGCAACGGTTTTATGTTGAAACGGAAAATTACAAGACGGAATTCAATCATGTCCAATGTGGTGTAAAGCCCATGAATACATGTTTACTGCCTGTTACTTTGTAAAACATCAAACAACTTTGATGTCCTTTCTCTGTGCTTCCACTCCGCCTCTTCCGGAAGCGCTCGTGGCGCGCTGACGTCAGTGAGGAAGGCGTTGCGGTCCGCGCGAGCTACAGAACGAGCGAAGGGAATCAAGATGGCGGACCTCGAAGACGTTACGCTGGACGGGAGGCCGCTCCATTCGCTCCGGGTGGCGGATTTGAAGGCGGCATTGGAAGAGAGAGGGCTTCCGAAAAGCGGACAGAAGAATGCTCTCATCAAGAGGCTCAAAGGGGTGAGTGGGAGTTGCAGTTTTCTCGGCTCCGCAGAGTCCGAGGACCGTGATTCGGAGGCCGAGCGTCGGTGGTCTCTGGCTAGCTGCTAGCGCGCACTAGCTGGGGTGCTCATCCAGTTTGTAGTGTGTCATCATGTCCCCCCGCTCTTGCCTGTTTGTTTTTATGTGCGTGACGTGCAAAAGCGCTGTTTATTTTCCATGCATGTGAGTTTTGGGAGGGCGCAGGCGTCGCGGAGGGTTCAGGGCGATGCGGTTGTGTTTACAAGTCTCTGGATGGATGTGAACTGCGAGGTTTTTTTTAAGTTGTCGGCGGGTTCGCGCTTTGTTAGTGCATAAGGTGTTAGGGGGGTGGGGGGTTATGAAACGGGGACGCGCTTAGTAAAAAGTCTTCAACATATTAGGTTTTTGAAAGATTAAACACCTCTTACCCTTTGAGTGTCATATGCTTTTGCTAAATAAACACTGAAGTCGCATCGCAGTAGCTTTGAGTCGGTGGGGGGATTTGATTGATTGATGTGCCGAACGCCGCAGCTGCTTTGAAGTTTGATGCGAAGTTGCTGTTACTCAACGGACGTAAACAAATCTCTATCACCGTCTTGATTAGTTTCTTATTTCGTGCACATGCTTGTTTCATATATAATAAAATTATGTAGAGTAATCAGGAGTAAATCCATATGCATGTTTCAGTTATGATAAATAAATAGTCAATGAATAAGTGCATATATTGCTACTCATTCATTCTTAGATCATTCACTCTGATCTGTCCAGACATTAAATATTCATGAATAATAACTGCTTATGTTTGTGTCTGTTAAGTAAAGTAATATAATCAACAGTGTCTGCTGTCCAGTTCCTGGTGTTTTATTTACCTTTGCTGCAAAGTGTGCTTAAGTTTTTAGTGTAGATGATGAAGTATGTGTTTCTGTCATTCCGCATGTGCAACAGGCTCTCATGTTGGAGAACCTTCAGAAAACCTCCACTCATCACATTGGCCTGCAGCCTAACTCCCGGGTGAGCTGAACTGCGATGTTGTACAGTAGGAATAAGCCTGTTATTGTTTGTTCATGTGTGGATGGCTTAACTGCTCTAAAACAACCGTACTATTTTGGATTACATGTGTGTTTATTTAGATTGGGGAGGAAATGAGTCAGAACAGCTTCATTAAACAGTACCTGGCCAAACAACAAGAGCTTCTCAGGCAGCGCTTGGAGAGAGAAGCACGAGAAGCAGCTGAAACTGATGGTGAGTACCTGATGATAGTGCACATAAATGTATATCAGTGTAAATGTTTTTTTTTTGCTTTTTTTTTTAAACTGAATGTGTGTAATGTTAGTTAACCATCGTTGTGTAAACAGTGATGAAGGTGAAATATTGTAGCACTGATACTATACAAGTACTCTTAACATATGCTGGTTTAACATGTGTAATCTTTTGGTATTACATAGGGATGTGGATGTGCAAAGTCTGTTTTGATTAACCTGCCGACCCTCTGTTATTCCTACAGTTCTTCCTGTTTCTTCCTACAGTTGCAGTAGTTATTATATAAAGGGTTTTTGAGCATTGAGTGTTTTGTTAGATAATGATAAATATACTTTGCCTGTGATATAACTTCTATAATGTTACTCTATACTGGTGAATTACAGTACTTGGTTTTCTAGAGAGCACTGAAATCAGTGTATTAATAAAAGCACTGATCTCCTGATGTGAGGATGAAGTGGTAAATTGTAACCTGCCTCAACTGACTTGCATATTTATATTAGAAAAAAAGTTAATTGAAGTTAAACATTTATGACCCTGGACCACAAAACCTGTCATAAGGGCCAATTTGTTTGAAATTGAGATCACCTGAAAGCTGAATAAATGAGCTTTGATGAGAAATAAGCATTGATGTATCGTTTGTTAGGATAGGATAATATTTGGTTAAGATGCAACTATTTGAAAATCTGGAATCTGAGGGTGCAAAAAAATCAAAATATTGCCTTTAAAGTTGTCCAATTAAAGTTCTTAGCAATGAATATTACTAATGAAAAATAAGTTTGATGTATTTAAAATAGGAAATTTAGAAAATATTTTCATGTAACATGATCTTAATATTCTAATGATTTGATTAGAAAATTTGATAACTTTGGCCCATACAATGTATTTTTGGCTATTGCTTTAAATATGTCTGTGCTACTTAAGACTGGTTTTGTGGTCCAGGGTCATATTTATTTTTTAAAAGATGGGCAATTATGAAGTTGTATATCATTTGTTGTAACCAATAAATTGTATGCGAGTTAATTATTAAACATTATACTTAAAAAAAAAAAAATGTTATTTTTGAAATATTCAAATTTATATTATTTCTCCTAAATTAAAGTGCTGTTTAGTCTGTAAACATGTCTGTTGTTTATCAAAAATATTTTTTATTTTTATTTTTTTAAAGGAACAGACCATGAAGACCACGCAGAGGCCAATGACAGTATTTGTGCTGCTTCTAACCAGGTTAGAAAAATGATCAATCCTTTGCTTCTACAGTGTTTGTTCTGAACTGAACCATGAATTCTTACAAAATGTGTATTTTATTTTTAGTTTTACAAGGTAAGGCTAAATGTTATTTATTTATTTATTTATTTTTACTTTTGTGTCCTCTAGGCCAATATATCAACTTATTGCACAGTATATGTATGACCTCAATCATCATTTTTGGTGACACAATGTATTGCCCATTATATTTACATAAAAATTAATGTTTTTCGGATTTCACTTATTCATGTGTCTTTTGCAGCTTCTCTTACGTAACATGGTGTAGTCATGAGGTGCTAGTTCAAATTTAAACAATGTTTCTACAAAAAAAAAGTTTCATCTGCAGATATGGCCTTGTTTAGGGATTTGTGCCTTTGTGCATATGGACATCTGATTGCTAAATAGGGATTGTGTTTTTCAGCAACAGTGTGCACCCTTAATTTACATAAGCAAAACGATAAAGAAAAAATCTTTATATAAGTTCTCTGTGCTTTTTTCATATTTCTACTTGATACTTTGCACTTTTTTTTATAAAATGTTTATTTACTATATTTAGGGTATCTTGGGTAAGGTATACCCAAGGTATCTTAAGGTGTTTTGATACTTAATTTCCATGATCTAAATATTCTTAAGAATTAAAAGGTTGTTGTCATTTGAAAGTGTGTAGGCCTTCTTGCATTATTACGCCGTTATATTATGATTATATATTCAGTGGCGTAAAAATTGTCTTAAAATGACAATAATGACACTTATCGCAATTATTTCTGGAGCAAAATATGGCACAACAAAAAGTTATCGTAACAGGCGTAGTGTTCTCCTGATTGTTTACTTTGGTTTAAAAAAGACCTTTCGGAACCAGAACTTACCTTCCGTGTCCAACGCATATTTTTCCACCAGGATGTTGCTCCGTCCTTAGTTGACCAACACAAAGGAGGTTCAGCAGTAGCTGGGGGATTTGGGAGTGAGAGTGATGAGCTGAGAGAAAAAGAAACGCCTGGGCAGCCGTCTCCCTCCACACCTGCCCAGCCTGGCGCAATAGCCTCTTTATCTGTGCGGGTTGTTGGTGAAAGAGCACCAACTTCAAGCCATGTACCTGCTGACAGTGATGATGACAGTGAAGGTGGGGATGACAATGATGACGAGGAGGAGGAGTGGAACGCCAAAGCTCAACGGAGTCGTCGAGCACAGCCTCCAAGAAACCAACCGGTGAGGGAAAGATCTGGTGGCTCGCAGCAACAGCAGCAGCCGCCCCCCCAACACATACCTTTACTATCACAACAGCTTAGACAGCCCACTCCTCCCCCATCCCCTCCTCCTGAACTCTCTTTTCCACTCCCAGACACTCCTAAACAGAGCCCCCCTAGTCCTGGAGAGCCCCCATCTAGGCAGCGCATATCTAGCTCTTCGAGCTCTGGTAGTTCAAGTAGTGACAGTCGTAGCAGTAGCCCCGAACCAGCAGGCGACTCCTCAGAGCGCAGACCAGGCCCACTGACCTTACTGGCACGCAAGATGGAGTCTGAGGGAGCTTTCTCGGGGGCAGGAAAGCGTGATAGGGAGGGAATGGATGGACAGCGAAGCCACCATGAGGGAGCTGTGTCCGCAATTACGCACACAGCTAATGCAGCATCCGTTCTGTCATACCCTAGTTCAGTGATTTCCAACCAGGGTGTAAGTGTCGTTAGGACAGCGGTGGTGGAAGAGAGTGATGGCATGAAGCAGGATGAGGGTAGCCATCTTTTATGGGAGAAAGAAAACAAAAAGAGGGAAAGACAACGAGAACAAGAGAGGCTGAAAGCCCTAGAAAAGGAGAGAGAGGAAAAGGAGAAGGCATTGGAAGAAGAGCGAGCAAGAGTTTTGGAACGGGAAAGACAGGAACGAGAAGAAGCTCTGAAACGTGAGAGGGCTTTACAGCGAGAAAGGGAAGAGAAAGAAAAGGCTTTACAGCGGGAGAGAGAAGAGAGGGAGAGGCTTGAAAGAGAACGACTTGAGAGAGAACAAGCTCTGGAACGAGAGAGGCAGGAAGCTTTAGAGCGGGAGAGATTGGAGCAAGAGAGGCTGGAGAAGGAAAGACAAGAACGAGAACAAGCCTTAGAGCGGGAGAGACTCGAGAGAGAAAGACTTGAAAAAGAAAGACAAGAACGAGAAGAAGCTCTAGAGAGGAAGAGATTGGAGAAAGAGCGGCTTGAGAAGGAAAGACTAGAAAGAGAAGCTGCTCTAGAGAGGGAAAGATTGGAGAAAGAGCGGCTTGAGAAGGAAAGACTAGAAAGAGAAGCTGCTCTGGAGAGGGAGAGATTGGAGAAAGAGCGGCTTGAGAAGGAAAGGCGAGAACGAGAAGAAGCTCTAGAGAGGGAAAGGTTGGAGAGAGAGCGTCTTGAGAAGGAAAGGCAAGAACGAGAAGAAGCTCTAGAGAGGGAAAGGTTGGAGAGAGAGCGGCTTGAGAAGGAAAGGCAAGAACGAGAAGAAGCTCTAGAGAGGGAAAGGTTGGAGAAAGAGCGCCTTGAGAAGGAAAGACTAGAACGAGAACAAGCTCTAGAAAGGGAGAGACTGGAGAGAGAACGGCTTGAAAAGGAAAGACAAGAACGAGAACAAGCTCTAGAGAGGGAGCGATTGGAAAGAGAGCGGCTTGAGAAGGAAAGACTCGAAAGAGAAGAAGCTCTAGAGAGGGAAAGATTGGAGAGAGAGAGGCTTGAAAAGGAAAGACAAGAACGAGAAGAAGCTCTAGAGAGGGACAGGCTTGAGAAGGAAAGGCAGGAACGAGAGAGGCAAGAAAAAGAACAAGCTCTAGAGAGGGAGAGGCAGGAGAAAGAAAGGCAGGAAAGAGAGCAAGCCTTGGAGAGAGAGAGACTGGAAAAAGAAGCTGCTTTGGAGAAAGAGAGACAAGAAATGGAGAGGGCCAAAGAACAGGAAAGGCTGGAGAAAGAGAGGGCTTTGGAAAGAGAAAGACTTGAAAGAGAAGCCGCTCTGGAACGCAAAAGGCAAGAGCAAGAAAGACTTGAGAAAGAGAGAGCTTTGGAAGAAGAACGTTTGCAGAAAGAACAAGCTCTTGAGCGTGAGAGAGAAGCGCAGAGGAAAGCAGAGGAGGAGCGAGAGCGAGCTTTGGAAAAAGAGAGAGTGGAGCAGGAGAGGGCTTTAAAAGAAGAGCAGCAGAGAGCCTTGGATGAAAGGGAAAGACTTCTGGAGCAAAAAAGAGTGCAGGAGGAAAAGGAAAAAGCTTTGAAGCATGAAAAAGAGGAGGAACGTGAGAAAGAAAGAGAAAGCCGTCTTCCTCCGTGGAAGCGTGGTCGTGATATCAGTGGTCTTTCTTATCCAGCGGTCCAATCTGCTTCTCTGGAGAGTCCGTTGGAAAAGCCAGACGAGAGTGAGACTGGTGAACCTCAGAGCACTGGCAAAGATGCTCAATCTACAGAGCCTATCCCACAACAGTCACCCACACCTCCAACACCACTATCCCCTCAGTCTTCTTCTAAAAAGTCCCGCTTCCTCAGAGATGCTCCTGGGACAACTCCTCTCCCATCCTCTCCGACTTCTGTACTGAAGAGACCTCGCACTTTCTCAGACAGTCCGATGCCACAAGTCCCCTCAGTTCCGTTAGTATCTAAGCCTGAGGAAAAGGATGCATCTCAGTCTCCACAAACATCATCAGTCCTTGTTTCAGCACCCCATGAGCTTGAGAGCAAGACTCCTGAGGTGTCTGCCCAGCAACAAGCACCACAAGATGAAGAGAAGATGGAGACTTCAGAGGATAAAGAGGCAAGCAAAGACACTAAACATAAGACACTTAGAAGTGTGGAGGATGAGGAGAAACCTCCTTTACCCCCTCCAGAGGAGAAGAAAAGAGGAAGAGAAAGGGAAAAGAAAGAAGTGGGGAAGAAAGAAAGAAAATCATCATCCTCCAGCGATTCCTCCTCATCTGACTCGGATTCTGGGTCTTCGTCCTCCTCGCGCTCCTCCAGTTCATCATCATCAGAGGAGGAGAAAAGTCGTTCCACTTCAGGTGGTAGGAAGGTGAGTGCTTTAAAGCGTTTCATCTTTTCATCAAGCTTGCCCACTCTTGCTCTCTTCAAACACTTTGGAGATACTGCTCTTGAGCATTGTAATCAAGTGTCAGAATTATATGCTCCTTAAAAATAGCTTCAGTGGTAACTTAAGTGGCAGAAGAACAGGAGCATTAGAGAGCTGGCATACAGAAGCATAAACTAACTAACATTGATTGCCTGATCTATTAAGTTTTGAAGTCAGCCTTTTAACCCTTGCCAGTTTTGCTCTCCTCTGTGTAAATTACATCAAACGTTTAAACTTTTTGTTAATTTTAAAGACCATAGACTTCTAAAACAGAATGAATTCTAAACTAAAGCACTACAATGGTGGGTAAAACATTAAAAGGAATGTTCCAGGTTCTGTTTTCACAAAGCATACAAACAAATACCCACTTACAATGGAAGTCTATGAGGACAAATTGAGCCATGCTGCCCCATAGACTTGCATTATAAGCATGTAACTGTCTTTTTTATGCAAATTAAGGAACGTGTTAAAATAGGCTTTCATTTTTAATATAATTTCACTAACTGTTTGTAATTCACCTTTTTGTTCTAAAATAGCATGCTGTTATACATATAAAATGCATCTCTTTTTAAATGCCCAAATATTTAAGCATAACTTAAAAGTTTGCTTTCTATCTTCCTCAGTCTAAAGAGGTCCAGAAAGATTCTTCATCTCAGGCCACAGAAAAAGTTGGTCAGACTCCTGAAAAGCCTCCTACAGCCCAGCGCAAAAAACGAGTCTTCACAGAGCAGGAGGAAAAAGACATGCGCAATGAGGATGTCATCCAAACCAAGGTTAGCAAGCAGCCAAATTGTAAAAACAAACTGAATTTGGTTCTAACACCCTGACTAAGTTATTACCTTGTGCCACTTACTTTGAATGGCATTTGATAGTCTATATACTCTACTTTTTCTACACATTTTAGAAACCCTGCCTTGAACTACAAGATGAGAAGGTAACAAGGGGAAGAAAGGACGATGTTGACGAAGATGACACTAACAAAGACACTACCAGGTCTGTCTTTATTCTGCTTAGGTTATATTTGTACACCAGAAATCAAGGATTAAATGAAAATGTTGCTTGCATATTCATCCTTTTTTAAATTCATTAGTGGAGATAAATATGGTGAATATGAACTGGGTTAAGTTGAAAGCATTTGATTGTTTCAAGGTCTTCATGTAAAATGTGAAATCAGTGAAAAGTTTTGGCTGCCTTGTATAGCCTATTTATTGGAGCCAGGAAACATACAAATTGTACCCTGTCATTTAGAATGAATTGTCCTGTACAGCCAAGGATGACAGTTTGATCAAGTGTTCTGGCAGTATATACACTACTAGTCAAAAATGTTTTTTAAGACGTCTCTTCTGCTCATCAAGCCTGCATTTATTTGATGGAAAGTACATATTTTTTCTATTTAAAATAAGTTTTCTATTTCAATATAGTTTAAAATGTCATTTATTCCTGTGATCAAAGCTAAATTTTCAGCATCATTACTCCAGTCTTCATTGTCACATGATCCTTCAGAAATCATTTTAATATTATTATTATTATCAATAATTAAACAGTTGAATATTTTTTTCTTTTCTTTGATTAATAGAAGGATCCAAAGATCAGCATCTGTTAAGATAACATTATACACTATAACATTCGAGTCAGTATAATTTTCTTTTTTGGAAAGAAATGATAGAAATGAATAATTTTATTTAGCAAGGATGCTTTAAATTGATCAAAAGTGAAAGACATTTTTAGAATGTTACAGAAGATTTCTTTTTCAGATAAATGCTGTTCATCTGAACTTTGTATTCATCGAAGCCTGAAAAATTCTGCTCAGCTGTTTTCAACATGTATATGTTTTTTGAGCAGCAAATCAGAATATTAGAATGACTTCTTACGGCGTGAGGACTGGACTAATGATGCTTAAAAAATCAGCTTTAAAATCACAGGAATAGATTTTAAAATATATTTAAATAGAACATATATTTAATAGTAAAAATATTTACATTTTGTACTGTTTTTGCTGTACTTTGGATCTTATAAATGGCTTGCTGAGCAGAAGAGACTTCTTTAAAAAACATTAAAAATGTGATGGGAATTGTAATTGCTGTCATCGCAGTTCTGTTTGTTGCTAGAATAGAGGTTATAAATGTCTTGTTGGTTGCAAGCTGCTTTAATTGATTTGCATATGGCTTTGATTGTTCTCTTCGCTTCAGATATTAAATGTACTACCTTAATTTTAGCTCTCAGAATTCGATGAATTTATGGACAAATAATAAACTCATGAAGTCAGCAAATACTTTATGTATTTATACTTAAACATGGATAGTTTGAGTCGAAAATGATGATATAATGAAATCAACTAGATTGGCGAATCATTTTGAACTGATTGTTTTACATGGTCAAACCGATTCACTTGTTCCAATACGATATATTAGCACGACACGGTGTGAACGTACTATTGCACTACTTACAGAGATAGGTTAGTAGCATCGAAAGCTTTTTAGGTCATCCTCAAAAGGAATTGTACCTCGTTTTAAGAGCGCGTCACTGAATTCGTATGTGTGGATTACGAACAGGCAATCGGTGCGGCTGCCTCTCAGCCGGTGATAATGGGGTCCTGCTGCAGTGAGTGCGCGCACCTCCCTTTCTCTCATCTAAACATGGCTGTACTGCGCGTTTGACCAATAACACGGGGCTCAAGGTGGCCCGTTAGCTTTGGGGGAGCGGTGTTCAATGAATTCGCGAAGTCCTGTCCGTTTGTAGTCATTAGAGAGGCGCTGATAGGTGCGTGATCTCACTGTGCATTATGCTGCTCGACGGGGAGGAAAGACAGATGATGTTCAGCGCTACACTCATGTACTCGCATCCCACAATGCGGCGGAGCGGTTTTTGTCATATGTCTTTTTACGTGCTGGTCATATGTTAGTATCAGGGCGGATTTCATTTCAGTCGACTCGTGTTTTGCTAGTTTTGTCGGCCGAATCGGAAAGCGAATGAAAGAGTAAAACAGTGACGCTTCGCCACGCGTGTCACTCTACTCTGCGGGATGAGCACTGCATTTAGTCGACATGTAGCCTGGAGCTTTAATTTGGAGGTCAATGTGAAACTGTATTCGTCAGGTTATAGATAAAGAACAGAAATATTGATGTTTTTTTCTGGAGCTGTTGTTTTTTGTAAAATCAGGCCTGTTATTACGGATGTTTATAGAGATGATTGATCAGTCTGTTTTGGAGGTAGTGGATATTGTAGGGATCTGTGTGTGTTTACACTGTTTGTAAGTAGTTTTTTTTTCTCTAGTCTGGAGTTGACCATGAATCTGTCTGACCAGATTAGTAGTGTGTTCATTTGAAAGTGTATTTAATAGTTCCCCCAGACATGTCCTGGCCGGGATTTCTAAATTGCCTAAAATAAATGGCTTTTGGCTTTTTCATATTTGCTGAAGGTATTGTCTGAAAAGTAGTTTGACCAATAATGTTCGAGCATTGTACATAATCAAGTCAATAAAGTGTTTTCACAATGCGCCATCAGTTGGCCATATTGGTAGCACTGTATGTAAACAATGCCACTGAACCAAACGAAACTTGCGTATTTGCTAATTATTGCTGAAAATGATCAATTATTATCATGTTTTAGCCTGTACTAATCTGTTGGACTGGGTAAATAATTTGGAGTACTATAGCCTGCCAGAAGTTACAACAAACCAAGGAGATGAGTGCAAAAAAACTGTCTGAGGAACAAAAGGCATTTGTGGTTGGCCAAACTGAACCAGGATTTCCAGAGCAAGAATTTTGACAACATTTTGTGTTTGTTCTTATCATTTCCAGTCAGGTAGGTGAAATATTAGGCTGCAAACACTCTATAGGAAAACAAAGGCAAGACTTTTAGAAATCCTGGCCAGGACATGTCCTGAAAAAAAAAAAAATTGGTTGTATGTTTACCCTACACTTAAAGGGATATTTTACTCAAAAATCAAAATCATGTCATAGTTTATTCACTCTCATGTTGTTTCAACCTGTTTTTCTTACATGGAAAAGATGATGAGATGTTAGGCAGAATATTAACCTCATTCACGTGCACTTTCAGTGTAATTTTTTTCATCTGTGCGATAAAATTGTTTGTGGATTGAAAGTGTTTTTCTGCCTAACATCTTTTGAGGGTGACTAAATGATGACTTTTCATCCCTTTCAATTCCAGGAACACTCTAAATGTCATGGTTTTTTCTGTGGATATGATGTATTTTTACATTCTCCCCTCTTTTGTTTCCCCCCTGTTCTTTTTTTCTCCTGTCTTTTTCAGTAGTGAGGTGAAGGAGGCTGTCATGGCGGAGCCTGAGAAGGTTCCTGAGAGCAGTGAGGAGGTAAGAACACAGAGGGGTGCTGGGCTGACCCAACGCTACCGTTCGCCAGATATCCTCCACATAATGAGGCAAACAACAGTTTATAAATGGCTGTCACCCTCCCCCATATATATATTTTTTAAAACAGATGCATTATTACTACTACAGGCACATGCAGGCATTACTAATAATGTTCAGTTGTACATTAGCTAATTTAGCAGCTCTGTGTATTGTTTGCCCTTTTTTGTGGTCACAGATGATGTTGTGTGAACCTTTGCTGAAGCTGTCTTAGACAGAAGCAGCAGGGGGCACTCTTTCACTTTGGCTGATGTTTAAAACCCCCCTTGATTGCTTTGTTGTAAAGGTGCTCATGCCTCTTCCATTGCCCTTATCGGTACCTGCATACAACTACTACTACTACTACTTCTACTACAGCATCTGTTCCACTGTCTCCAAGCGCCATGGCTTTACATCATAGGCCCTTGCAGTGCAACACCCCAGGCAACAATGGCCACATTTCGTCAATGACTTTGGCTCGAATCACCTGTTGATTGGACTGATAATGAAAGGCTGAGTAATGTGGGTGTGATGTTTTGCTGAGTGTCTCATAAGCCGGAAAGGAGATTGCCAGAAACCGTAAGCAAGTTAATGGACTTCTTCAGGACTCTTTAATGTGACTTTGGAGCCATTTTCCAGCGATTGTCCCAGTTGTTTGCTGTAATGGGACTTGTTTCTCATTTATCCTGCTGGAAAAACCATGATGTGTTTTCTTAATTCCCAAGGAATTTTTGAACTCATTGCACGTTAGCACAGCAACTGGATGTGCTGGATTTTACAGCTCTTGCATTTTTCTGTGGACTATCATGATCAAACCTAACTGATAGTTTGAAAATGGACTTTATCCTGTTTCGTTTTGTGGCTGCTTGACTGAAACTGCTTCATTCAACCTGAACAGACAGAAACTTTATGCAGTCTTTCTCGTAACGTGGACATCTTCACAAATAAATCTGACGCGAGTGTGAAGTGACTCAGTCTTCTGAAAGGTTTCTCAGCAGTTTATTTGAAAGACTCCTCCCACGTTCCATTTTGATGCCAATACGATGGACTTTGAAAAAAGCCACTCAGAGCCTCTTAAACTCCACCCACATTGTTCTACATAAGAGTTCTTCTGCCAGCCTGCACTCAGATCTCTGCCTAAACTTCCCAGCCTTCTTTGATTGGACTGTTGTTGCCTAGATACAGTACATGCAGACGTGCGATTGGGCCATTCCCAACCCAGTGAAGAACATGTGTCAATGGTACCGGGAAATAAGTAGTCATTCACCATTTTCTACTTTAAACGTTTTGCCTAGAAATGCTAATATTTGCAGAGACTCCCTGGTAACCCTACAATGGAGCTATTGACTACAGGATAAAGAGTAGATGTATGTTTATACATAAGGCCACTGCAGAGCTAATGTAAAAAAAAAAACAAAAAAAAAAACGTTCTCTCTTGTAATTCCTCACTACAGTAACTGCCTCAAGGATATTTCAACCTGAGGGGCTGCTCAGTGTGATAGATAACTGCAGCAAAGCCTTTAAAAAGTATTTTTGTGTAGGAGAGGACAAGACCGCATCTTCAGAGCAGAACTAGATCTTTAAAATTGTCAAAAAAATTTAACCACATGAAGAACATGCACGCTCTGACTGAAGAGGTGGTCTTTTCTAATAGAGTTCCTTTAAATTTCTTGTTAATGGCTCACTCTATTATGGTCTCTATTTATCGTCAGTTTTATCTTCTTCATACATGCACACATTTTTCCACGCTCTGAACCTTGTGCTTTCTTTGCAATATGTACTGTCTCACCTTTTCCCCTGGCTTGGGTGTGTTTGTTCTCTTTCAGAGCACCACGCCAAAGACATTCTCGGCCCGAAGGATTTCTCTTGGCAGTGAGTATCTCTATGTTTCCCCTTAAGTAATTAATTTAGACTACTGTTAAAAGTTTGGGGTCGTGTGTTTTTTTTTTTTTTTTTTTTTTTTCTTTCTTGTTCTTTTCTTTCATATTTTTAAGAAGTTTCTTATGCTTATGCTTGATCAAAATACAGTAAAAACAATAATACTTTGAACTATTATTACAATTTTAAATAATTTGTTAGATCTGAATTTTCAGCAGCCATTGTTCCAGACCTCAGTGTCACATGGTCTGTTTAATAATATGAGCAGTAATATTTCTTTTACTGACACTTTTGACCAGTTTAATGCGTCCTTGCTGAATAAAAGTATTGATTTCTTTAAAAAAAAAATCGTACTGGCCTGCAAACTTTTGTTTTATATTATTTTATGGAGTCTTAATAAGATGCAATGTTGTTAAAGGGATAGTTCACCAAAAAATGAAAAATCAGTCATTTATTTACTTACCCTCATTTCGTTCCGAACCTGTAAGACCTTCATTCATCTTCAGAACAGAAATTGAGTGATTTTTGATGAAATCCAAGAGCTTTTTGACCCTGCATACACAGAAATTCCACTACCACGTTCAAGGCCCAGAAAGGTAGTAAGGACATCGTTAAAATTGTCCATGTGACATCAGTGGTTCAACCTTAATTTTATGAAGCTATGAGAATACTGTTTGTGCGCAAAGAAAACAAAAATAACAACTTTATTCAACAATTTCTTCTCTTCCATGTCAGTCTTTGATGTGCGTTCAGGACACGTGTGGTGCTGCTAACGCAGGAGCCGGCGTCAAAATTGTTGTTTTCTTGGCACACAAAAAGTATTCTCGTAGCTTCATAACATTACGGTTAAACCACTGATGTCACATCGACTTTTTTAATGATATATATAATTGATAAAAGCTCTCGGATTTTATCAAAAATATCTTAATTTGTGTTCCGAAGATGAACGAAGGTCATATGGGTTTGGAACGACATCAGGATGAGTAATTAATAACAGAATTTTCATTTTTGGGTGAACTATCCCTTTAATTGTTTAGTTCACTTCCAGAACAAAAATGTAGAGATAATGTATCACCCCCTTGTCATCCAAGATGTTCATGTCTTTCTTTCTTCAGTCGTAAGAAACTCTGTTTTCTGAGAAAAACATTTCAGGATATTTCTCCATATAGTGGACTTCTATGGTGCCTGCGAGGTTGAACTTCCAAAATGCAGTTTCAATTCAGCTTCAAAGAGCTCTAAACGATCCCAGCCAAGGAATAACGTAGTATCTAGTGAAATGATCAGTCATTTTGTTGTCATTCTGTGTATTTCAGATCAGTACAATTAAGGTATTTCGAAAAACTCCCATCTCACTCTCTCCTCCAACTTCAAAATCGTTGTTTTACCTATTTGGGTAAAGGGCGTTTGACCTTTGCATGTTCAACCTTTTGCAGCGATGTAGGAATTTTGAAGTTGGAGGAGAAAATGAAATGGGACATACTCTAACTGTGTGGCATAACTAGACGAGACAAGCATTTGAGGTTAAAAAAAAATATAAATTAGACTTTTTATAAAGAAAATGACCAATTGTTTTGCTAGATAAGACCCTGGCTGGGATTGATTAGAGCCCTTTGAAGCTGCATTTTGGAAGTTCAAACTCCTGGGCACCATAGAAGTCCATTATATGGAGATAATTCCTGAATTGTTTTCCTCAAAAAACAAAATTTCTTTTACGACTGAAGAAAGAAAGACATGAACATCTTGGATGACAATGGGGTGAGTACGTTAACAATAAATTTTTGTTCTGGAAGTAAACTACTCTTAAGTTTGAAATCCAAAAGATGATGCTTTAAAATCAAAGATGTCAACGATTGCCATATGCTGTCCTCAGGCAGCAAACAGTCTCCTGGGGTGGTGAGTTCGGAGGGGGAAGCAGAGGCCGCAAGCAGTGCTGGCGCTGGCAGGAAGAGGAGATGGGGCTCCAGTACAGCTGTCACTGCCAAGAAACCCTCAATCAGTATCACCACAGACTCTTTGAAGGTCAGATAAATGTAAAATAAAAATGAGTTAAAAAGATGTTTATGTCACTCTTCCTGTCAACCTAATCTGATTAACAGTACTATAATGCATTCTTCACTCTTTACAGTCTTTAATACCAGACATCAAGCCTGCTTTGGGTCAGGAGGCTGTGTTAGACCTGCATCCAGAGGAGATGCATCTTTCTGGGGAGGAGGAAGGAGGAGAGAGGGGCGACCAAGATCTTAAAATTAGACGAACTGTAACACAGGTGCATGTTATTCCTGTACTAGCAGCAAAGATGTTTTTCTGATTGTTTGGATGTGTTTAAAATAATGGTTTGGTAAAATATCGATTGCTGAACAGGTTGTGCCCTCTGACGCACAAGAGAATGGACAGAAAGAATCTAAAAGAAGTGAACATGAGGATGAGGAAGAAAGAAGTGAAGGGCAGGATAGACTTAGCCAGGATGAAAAAATGGAAGGCTCCATTCAGGTTTCCATGGAGACGGAGCCATCGTCCCCTGGACGAGACGTTGATATGAAGACAGGTGAGAATTACAAATAGAGCAAATTCAAATTTTCTGTGCAGTAGTGTGAAATGTAAGTTTGAAATAGAAAAATCTGACATTGAGTTCCATAGAAACTGGAGTTTGTTTTTAGTGTAATCTCACTCTGCCCTTTCTCCTTTTTTGTTTCTTGCTTTAAAGTCACTCCCAGTGACACACTGATTCGGCGTTCCATTAGCCAGCAGAAGACAGGCGTGAGTATCACCATCGATGACCCGGTCCGCACAGCCAAACAGCCCTCTCCTCCTCGTGGCAAGCTGTCTAACATTGTTCATGTCTGCAACCTGGTATGTACATACACACACAAATTATTGCTAAAATAAAGATGCTACATGCATTGGGATTTAGTGTCCCAGGTTGACTGACAGACTACTTTTGTAATTTTTCTAAGGTGAGACCGTTTACCCTGGGGCAGTTAAAGGAGCTGTTGAACCGCACAGGGACTGTAGTGGAGGAAGGTTTCTGGATTGACAAGATTAAATCTCACTGTTACGTCACAGTAAGTCTCTTCCCTGCATTCCTCTGGATCTTTCTTTTGTTTTGGCGAATTTCTTTGTGTCTTACCGTCACTCTTACCTGTTTTTGCTTTTCCTCAGTACTCTAGTGCAGAAGAGGCGATGGCCACTCGTACAGCACTACATGGGGTTAAATGGCCCCAGAGTAACCCTAAGTTTCTCAGTGTTGATTTCTGCTCGCAAGAGGAGGTAAGGATTTTATTTAAATGGTAGAGCTTAATGTTGAGATGTGTTACGTTTTCTAATACTCTCTTAATTCTGGTGCATCCCAGTTGGACTTCCACAGAGGTTTGGGTCCAGCAGGAGAAAAGCCAACAGAAGAGCCTCGTGGGGCGGCAGCCGCTGGGCCTGGCCGTCCAGTACCCCCGCCTCTCCTACCAGAGCGTGATCAGTGGGCAGAACGAGAAAGAGAAATGGAAAGGAGGGAGAGAACGCGTGCAGAGAGGGAATGGGACAGAGATAAAGTGAGAGACTTCAGCAAACCTGGAGAGGAGCGGGAAGCTGGGGCCAGAAGATCGCGTTCACGAGATCGCGAGAGACGGCGCAAAGAAAGAGGGAAGAGCAAAGAGAGGAAAACGGATAAGAAGGGTGAGGAAAATTTAATTGTAAAAGGGGTCTGTTTGTGGGCAGTGGAGTTATTAGTAGTAGTTTACTTTTATTGGTATATTTAAATTGTATTTTTCATTTGTTAATCTATTTATGTGTAATTTTTATTACTAGTTTTGTACTTTAAATTGTTCAAATTGTATATTTTGTTTTCACATTTAAATATTACATGAATGTTATATAAATATTTTAGATGATTTTACTGATCCAGATATTTAAGTTGTATGTTTCTTTTGTGATTTTAAATATAAATTTAAATATAATATTAAATATACTTTCATTATAATTTTTTTTTTGTAAATTACAAATATTTAAATCTATTGCTATTAGTGAACTTTAAATGTCTATATACAGTGTACAAATTAAACTTTTATATATACTTAAATTTAAAACTATATTATAAAATATTTTTGACTACATTATATATTTATTTTATTTATTTGAATTATATTTAAATCTATTGTTATTAGTGAACTTTAAATTGTTTACATATATTTTATGCATTTTATTTTGTATATACATATAAATATAATTAAACTATTTTATATGTACTTTAATTTTAAACTATTATAAAAATATTTTTTGACTTATTTTTATTTTATTTGATTATATTTAAATCTGTTATTAGTGAACTTTATGTATACATATATTTTATGTATTTTATTTTGTATATACATATAAATATAATTAAACTATTTTATATGTACTTAAATTTTAAACTATTATAAAAATATTTTTTGACAATTTTATTTGATTATATTTAAATCTATTGTTATTAGTGAACATATAATAAATAATGTATATAAAATATATTTAAATGTTTCTTTTAAATGTGTGTATATATGTAGTTTAAATAGATTTGACTTATATATTTAAATATAAAAAGTATTTATTATTTTTTGACTATAATATCATTTATTATATATTTATTATATTTAAATCTATATGATATATTAATATATATTTTAGATATATTTGACTATGAATTTAAATATAAAACTGTATTGTAAAAAGTATTTATTTTTTATTTATTCTGTCTACATATAAAATATATTAAAAAAAAAAAAAAAAAAAAAAAAAAAAAGGTCTGTGTATATATTTATTTATTTTACTTTTTTCTGTGTCTTTTTAGAAAAAGGACCAGAGGATCCACCTGCTAAACTGCTGGATGACCTCTTCCGCAAAACCAAAGCGGCTCCATGCATATACTGGCTCCCCCTCACTGAGGAGCAGGTATGTTTTGTTGCACCTTTTAGTTACTTATTAGCAGTTTTTGCTAAGGAGAAACATTATCTATTTTTATAGTATTATGCCAGTGCTCATTACCCATCGCACTTTGCATTGCAGGCAGCACAAAGGGCAGCGGCTCGTGCCGAGCGCATGAGGGAAAGAGAGAAGAGGAGGAAGGAGATGGAAGAGGAGGATAAGAAACGTGAGGAGGAACGACGAGAGCGGATGAAGACCGGCGGAGCGGCCGGAGGGGAAGGTGAGAGAGACCGTGACAGAGAACGAGACCGAGACAGAGGTCGAGAACGGGAGCGAGAGGGGGATAAACGGAAGGAGGGATACCGCAGGCCTGGCGGAAACAGCGCAAGCGGGAGCAGGAGGTCACGAAGCCGCAGCGACCCTCCGCCCAGAGATCGACGACACTAAGGGACGTCTGGAACTGTCCAGTTTGTGACCCCTGTTCCTGTATGTGCTGTAACAGCTCTATGCCTACCTTCCTGAGGACCAACTCAGACTTTATAAAAACACACACATGCGCACACACACTCTGCGTAAAGACACACGGGTGCACACACACACACATACACACACACATTGGGACCACGGTGGTGCTGTGTCTCCATGTAGACTCGTCTCGTTGTCTCTCGACTGGGCTTTAAGACTCCTGGTGTTCATTTCCCTGCCACAGTGTTAATGGACATGGTACCATGGTAAATGGTAAAAATGGGTCGGACTGCAAGACATCCTCCAGGTTTGGTAACGTCCTCTTTCTCCTTCAGTCTAGTGTGAACACAGATCTGAAAGAGAAAAGCTGGGTTCAGAAAATGATGCTCTGAAAGCCTACGGTGTGATTTTTAAGTCCTGATCACTACTTTACGTTTTCCTCTTGTTTTCCTCACATTCCTTGTACCTTCTTTTGTCCCGTATTGTCTGCCTTTTACCACCCCTTTGCTGTTACCAGGTTGCAATGGAGAATGGGATGCATATTTAACCTTTTCACATTTGGTTTTTAATTTTTTTATTGTTTTAGCATAAAAGCTGACATTGTTTTCTTTTAATTTTTTTTTTGTTTACTCCTGTAAGTGCTGAATGTACAAATAATAAAAAGGTTACATCTAAGAACTGAAAACAAAAAGTATTTTCTTGGTTCTTGTAGTGGATCAGCTTGCGGCGTCATACTGGAGTTAGAGGTTTGCGTCGCATCTGCATTGCTTTGTTTATAATCAGCTGAGCTGTGCACTTGGCACCTAATGCAATGATTCAGTTGACAGTTGTCCTACTTTTATTTTCTAGCTTATTCAGCCAGTTTATATACCAGGTTGTCTGGAATAACTTTTAGTTCACTTCCAAGGATTAGTTCACTTCCAGAATAAAATTCCTGATAATTTACTCACCCTTTTGTCATCCAAGACGCTCATGTCTTTCTTCACTTGAAAAGAAATTAAGGTTTTTGAGGAAAACATTCCAGGATTTTTTCCAAATAGTGGACTTCAATGGTGCCCAGTGGGTTAAAGGTCTGAATTGCAGTTTCAATGTGGCTGATCACGCAATTTGTGAAGATGCGTATTACAGAGCTAGTGCAAGATTAAACCACTAAGTATTTGTGATTTAAAATGTATATAAATGTAAATAAAAAAAAATCATTGATCGTTTCGCTAGGTAAGACCCTTATTCCTCGGCTGGGATCATGCAGAGCCCTTTGAAGCTGCATTAAAACTGCATTTTGGACTTTTAACCCATTGGCCACCATTAAAGTCCACAATATGGAGAGAAATCCTGGAATGTTTTCCTCAAAAACAAAAAAAATCTTATCAGCTGACGAAAAGTAAGACATGAACATCTTGGATGACTTTGGGGTAAGTAAATTATCAGGAAATTTTCAGTTTGAACGTGAACTAGTCCTTTAAAGATGTCTTAAATGGGTCTGTGAATATCATTTCCTGCCACTGATTACATCAGATTAATTTGGTGATGCTTCTAGTTTCAGGCCTGGTGTTTTAAATAATTTTATTTTTAACCATACTTTTCTGCAGTTTTAACACTTCTTCTATTTTTTTTTTTTTTTAGACATTTTGATAGTTATTTTTATAGTAATGTATTTTAGACAAAAATGAAGTGGTGAACTCACGTTTACTGTTTTACTGTTGCTAAGTCTATACTTGCTCAGCTGATTAGTTGATTTGGTATTATAAAATTTGAAATCTTTTTTTTTTTTATGATGTTCAGTTGGTTAACATTATTGCGTTGGGTATAGACATTATTATTATTATTATTATTATTATTATTATTATTATTATTATTACTTTTGTAAATGTAGATTGTAATTAAGAAATGTTTTTTAGGGCTGGGATGATAAATCGATTCATGGATCGATACTGAGATCTTCCGCATGCATCGCGATTCTCTTTGGAATGGATTCTGCAGAGCACTTTTGCGTTCGGCAGTCATGTAACTTCACCTCGGCTCAGAATGCTTTTATGACGCGAGATTAATGTAAACACAACCCACTGTGAACACCCTTGTAATTCAAGTCAACCTTTTCGAACTGTATGAATGATTATTTTAGGTTCAAGTGTGTGTAAGGATTTGGAGACAAGCAGAGCACTGCTGTTTAAAACTACGCTCAGAATCGTTTGGAGAAAGAATTGCAATGTTTTTCGAAAAATCTCAGAAACGATGCTGAATCATTTCTCAATTTGCGATGCATTGATTTACCATCCCAGCCCTAGTTATTATTGTTCATTGCCAATCCTTCATCATACATTTTAATTTATACAAGTGTTGCTGTTTTATTATGTTTTGAAAGTATTAGTAATCTAGATTTATACTCTTAATGCACAATTTTGAGGCTGGTAATTGTTTTTTTACTCACAAAGGCTGTACTTGATTGCAAAATGATTCTTTAATAGGAATACTCAAAATAACATTTAAATAGAAAAATATTGTAACAATTTAAGTCTTTAAAGGGGTCATCGGATGCTAAGTATACTTTTTAATGTTGTTTGAACAATAGTGTGTGTTGGCAGTGTATGTACAAATCTACCCTATAATGATAAAAATCCATGTAGTGGTCTTTAATCTGTAAAAATAATATCCCCTTTTTCAAATCGAGCCATTCTCAGATGCCTGTCGGTGTGGCGTCACACCAACAGAGGCCGCTCCCACAATAGTT
>JAHKKF010518112.1:1670-17512 GCA_019740295.1 Labeo calbasu
AAATAAAGATAACCTAAAATGTAAAACACAACATCTAAATTAACTGGTTTAATTGAAGTCAAAAATATTTTTATGTCAATAAATCAACCTGAATACATTAATTCATACACCTAAAACTAGTTGTATGGGTTAAATCTGGTAGAAATGGCTCTTTAATGTAACATTTGCAGGTTATAATTACAAAGAGAAAGAATACTATACTATAATACTATAATATTGCATGTCAAAATAATTTCATAAGTAGCCTACTTATCGACATGGTGATTCTTCTTTGTTCAATGAACCTAGTATTTTTTTTTTTTTTAGATGTTATTTAATATTTTTGTGTGCTGTTTGCATTGAATCATTTTTGGTTAAGTCTTAAGCAGCTAATTTGATTAATTCATGATAAAACAATGTGTTTGGACATGTATTTATGGCAATGCTGAAACCCTCATTTAAACCAGCCTAACCTGGTTCTGGTCTTAGTCTGGTCCAGCTGATCTGGTTTCAAAAGAATTATGGGCACTTTTCAGCTTGTCAGGCCTTAAACCATGCAGACAACCAGCTTAGGCTGGATAAAGAAATTTTTTTTTAGCAGGGATATCATATTTGTAAATTTACCATGGTATACTTTGGCATTCTGAAGTTTTTTTAATGTGTTTTTACAAGAAGTGGCACTTATGATGTGAAATGGTTAGAAAAATTGTCAGACAACCATCAAAATGTCCATCCACACTAAGACTTTTTATGATAAACAAAGTTTTATACCTGTATTTATGGCAAAACCTGGTAAAAAAAAACCCTGCTTAAACCAGTTTAACCTGGTCCAGCTGGTTTGGTGTCAGATGAATTTTGGGCACTTTTCAGCTTGACAGTCCCTATTAAACCATGACCAGACAACCAGTTTAGGCATAAAGCATTTTTTAGCATGGCTATTCTGAAGTTTTTTGATGTGAAATGATGTGAAATAGTTTAAAAAAAAATCAATCAAGAACCATCAAGACTTTTTATGGGAAACGATGTTTTGGACATGTATTTATGACAAAACCTGGTGAAAACCTAGGGTTCAAACAGTCTAACCAGGTTTTGGTCCAGCCTTAGGCTGGATAAAGCCATTTTTTAGCAGGGATATCATATTTGTACATTTACCATGGTAATATCATGGTATACTTTGGTATTCGGAGGTTTTTTTTATGTGACTTTACAAAAAGTGGCGCTCATAACGTGAAATAGTTAACAAAATTGAGCAAGAACCGTCAAAACATCCATCCACACTAAGACTTTTTATGATAAACAAAGTTTTGGACATTTATGGCGCAACCTGGTGAAAACCCCTGCTTAAACCTGCTTAACTTGGTCCAGCTGGTTTGGTTTCAGATGAATTTTGGGCACTTTTCAGCTTGATAGTCCCTATTAAACCGTGACCAGACAACCAGTTTAGGCATAAAGCATTTTTTAGCATAGCTATTCTGAAGTTTTTTGATGTGTTTTTACAAGAAGTGATGCTCATGATGTGAAATAGTTAAAAAAATCGATCAAGAACGATCAACACGTCCATCCAGACTAAGACTTTTTAATGATAAACAATGATTTGGACATGTATTTATGGCAAAACCTGGTGAAAACCTAGGGTTCAAACAGTCTAACCAGGTTTTGGTCTTAGCCTGGTCCAACTGGTCTGGAACCAGTTGGTATCCAGCTTAGGCTGGATAAAGAATTTTTTGTTTTTTAGCAGGGATATCATATTTGTAAATTTACCATGGTAATACCATGATGTTCTTTGGTAGTCTGAAGTTTTTTGACTTGTTTTTACAAGAAGTGGCGCTCATGACGTGAAATAGTTAATACAAAAGACAGACAACTATCAAAACGTCCGTCCACACTAAGACTATTTATGACAAACCACAGTTTTGTACATATATTTATGGCAAAACCTGCTGAAAGCCCCCGGTTAAATCAGCCTAACCTAGTTCTGGTCTTAGTCTGGTCCAGCTGGTCTGGTCTCAGATGAATTTTGGACATTTTTCAGCAAGTCAAGCCCTTTTAAACCATGATCAGACAACCAGCTTAGGCTGAATAAAGCCATTTTTAGCAGGGATATCATATATGTACATTTACCATTGTAATACCATGGTATACTTAGGGAATTCTGAAGTTTTTTTTGTGTTTTTACACGAAGTGGCGCTCATGATGTGAAATAGTTAAAAAAAATAGATCGAGAACCATCAACACGTCCGTCCACAAGACTTTTTTTTAATGATAAACAAAGTTTTAGACATGTATTTATGGCAAAACCTGGTGAAAACCCCTGCTTAAACCAGTTTAATCTGGTCCAGCTGGTCTGGTTTCAGATGAATTTTGGGCAGATGAATTTTTTTTCAGATGAATTTTATCCAGTTTAGGCTTTGGCAGGGCTCATAATTGTACATTTACCATGGTAATACCATGGTATTTTGTGGTATTCTGACGTTTTGACTTCACACAGCGTGTTAAAAGGTGGCGCTCATGTCATGAAATAGTAAAAAAATCGACCGACAACTGTCAAAACGTCCGTCCCGCGCATATTTACACGGACAAAAATAAAAAATAGCACAAACGGTTGCGTTTCCTGAATGAACGACCCCCAAATTCCAAATGATTTTGGTATGTACCAATCAAAATACAGTAACTCTCAGTCAACGGCCGCTTTTCCGGCGGGACTGGAGTCTCTGAGCAGCAGAGGTGTACGATGAATCAGACGCAGCGCTTTAGCGATATGCGTGTCTAAAATAAGCCGCCTCAGAATGTGTGATGAGTTTTTCTCAACTCCGAGATCTCACGCTATGCCACCTTTCCGCGTGTAAGAGCCTCCATCTGCCGCACAATCTTTCCACCGGCCCCGGGAAGCCACCTGACTGCTACGATTTACAGGCGCCAAGATCCTTCACATCGAGCCTGAAGCTTCACAGAAGGAAAAAGCCGCCGGAAAATTCAGCTGTCAGGGAAGTAAATCATTATGAACCAGGCTATGAAAACGGAATCGGCAGTAAGGCCGTATTGACTTTCTGTCTCAAGGTCTTGAAAGAGGATGGATGAGGAATTCACTCTTTTATGGGTAGTTAAATTTAATCAAGGCCTTTCCAGGTTTAGGACACACGACGAGAATGTGTTGCTCGTTTCGGCCAGTAGAGGACTCTCTAACGGCGTCGAGCGCTTGCACGTAGGCACAAACAGATGGAAACGATACTTTATTGATCCCTGAAGGGAAATTCAGTGCAAAACGGCAGGAACATCAAATAAATACACAACTTTCAACAAACAGCACTAAACCTTACATAGTGTGCAGCCAATCGTGTCATATAGGGCCATAAGTCTAACAGGCTAGCATCCATCATTAACGGTTCACAATAAACGAAATTAAACAAACATATACAAAACAGTAGCAATACTTCGATAGCCTACTTTCTAAATGAGTAGTGTTTATTTTCCGTGGTACATAGCAAACATACATGCTTCAAGGAATGAACTGTTTATAGCATGCTGATGTAGATTTAAATCCATTTTTGGATTTAATCCCCGACATAAATACTTCTGTTATAGCGTCACGGTCTGCTGTTGTGCAAAACTGTGTTGTTTAACAATCCAGTCACACTTAAAATAATCCAGTCGCACATGTGTCTGTCTGCTCCAGCCTGTAACTCATCACTCACATGGTTGCCCGTGAAGGCCGTTTCTCTGCACGGATCTCATTACCCGATCTCTCTCTTTTTCATTTCCCTATCTCTATTTCCCTGTCTCTCTCTCTCTCTCTCACTTCCATCTTGTGTATAGCTGCCTCAGCTGTAAGTCTGACTCAGGGCCCGCCACTCTTGATTCATCCCATGAGTCTTTGGGGCAGTGTCTGCTCTCCTCTTAGACATGCACATTTGCATAACCATAAATCACTCACCAAAAGTGACACTCAGTAAACAATGAGGCTCTGGAACTCATGCTCTCCCTTTGTTTCTGTTCAGCTACAGGTTTCAGTCAAAATAAAGAGATGAATCTTATAAAACGTGACTTAAAGAACAAGTCCAAATCATATTTCACTCCCAAAATCAGACATGTAGATTATATTTTGTCCAAAGAAAATATGTGACAAATAAGTATTCCCCATTTTCTGTCTTTATAATGTTAGATATACTAATATAAAACAAAGTAATTGTAGATGTTTTAAATTTTGTTGCATTTTGACATTATTTTCATGACAGTTAATCATTGCATTGTGATATTATTTAATGACAATTATATCCCTCCTCCCATTTTCATTACCGTAACACAAAGTCTCTGTAAATATGAATTATATTTTTTTATTTAAATATTAAATTATGAATATAAAATATAAATTGACAGTTAAGCACATCCTTTCTCCCCTAATGCAACAATAAATAAATAACAATAAAAAACCTTTTTATTATTTAAATAATATTAATTTAAATGTAAAATATAAATTAAAATAAATATAATTTTAAAAAAAAATCTCATTACCGTAATCCAAAAATAAATAAATGAATAAATGCAAATAAAAAAATCTCCTTCTCTGTAATAAAAAATATTATATTATTTAAATAATATTAAATATGAATGTGAAATATAAAATACAATTTTATATTTATTTTTTACACAGTTAAGCACATCCTTCTTCCCACTGTCATTACTGTAATGCAAAATACAGTAATAAATAAATAAATAAATAAAAAATATTATTTTCTGTAATAAAAACTGTATTATTTAATTTAAATAATATTATATATGAATGTGAAATATAAAATAACATTTTATATTTATTTTTTACATAGTTAAGCACATCCTTCCTCCCATTCTCATTACCGTAACGCAAAAATAAATAAAATTCATAATACATAAATAAATAAAATCTAATTCTGTGTAACAAAAACTGTATTAAAATATTTAAATAATATTAAATATAAATGTAAAATATATATTATACATTTTGACATTTTATATTTATTTTTTGACACAGTTAAGCACATCCTTCCACCAGTTCTCATTACCGTAATGCAAAATAAATAAGTAAAAAAAAAAAACTCATTCTCTGTAATAAAAACTATTATATTTTTTAAATAATATTAAATATGAATGCTTCATCCTTATTACCACAATGCAAAAAAAAATGTATTCTCTAAAATATAATTTTTATATTTATTTTTTTCCTTTTTTTTAATTATAATATAATTGACAATATATTATGTTAATAATGTAAAATGTCATATTTTATATTTAAATATTTTAAAAAAGAAATGAATAAAATATACAAACTTAAAAGTAAAACATTCAGACTCTGCATGGTAGTGAGAATTGGGGCTTAATTGCTTATGAAAATAATGCAAAACGTCTTAATGGTCCTAGGTTTCATTTTCCCTATATGTAAAAGATGATTTTGTGTAATGCTGTAAAGTGGTGTACACGTGGAAATTGATCTTGCGATGACGTCTGGATATCCAGTACATGTAACGACCTGTTTGGAGTCTCTTGGGCCCTGCACAAGAATGCTGGCGGAGAGCGTTTAGAAACAGCTCTCAAATTTACAGCCCCATACAATAGAATCCCGTATAGAGATCGGGGTTTGACATCTTGCATTTGATTGAACACTTCATATTTTGCTTCCCCACACAGGGCGACAGAAATAGGATAATTTATTGTACGACCCCTGACAGGAATAAACTACACCATGTCCCACTACGGGGAGATGGATGTGACTGTTACACTTTCACAGGTGACTTGAACTGTTGACAGATGATACACTCGACAGAGTTTGATCTGTCAGAAAAGTGAAAGTTGTTTGAGTTCAGCTGAATGCTGACTGCGCTGCATAATACATAACACAAATAAAACTAATTAGATAGATAGATAGATAGATAGATAGATAGACAGACAGACAGACAGATAGATAGATAGATAGATAGATAGAGACATAGATAGATCATTTTGTATTTAATTACAAAAAGTACTATTGTAATTTGATATATACTATGATAATTCATGATTATGGCACTTTTGGTGGATAGATAGAAAGATACTATGGTATTTTGGTATACTATGGTAATTTATTGTTATGGCACTTTTGGTGTGGTTTAGATAGTATTTGTGCAAGTATTTAGTTGCAAAAATACTATGGTATTTGGTATATACTATGGTATATTCATGGTTATGGCACTTTTGGTGTAGATAAATAGTATTTTCTGCAAGTATTTAGTTACAAAAATACTATGGTATTTTGGTATACTATGGTAATTCATGATTATGACACTTTTGGTAGATAGATAGATAGATAGATAGATAGATAGATAGATAGATAGATAGATAGATAGATAGATAGAAAATACTTTTGTATTCAGTTACAAAAATACTATGGTATTTTGATATATAGTATGGTAATTCATGTTATGGCACTTTAGATAGATAGTATTTTTGCAAGTATTTAGTTACAAAAATACTATGGTATATTCATGGTTATGGCACTTTTGGTGGATAGATAGACAGACAGACAGACAGACAGAGAGATAGATAGATAGATAGATAGATAGATAGATAGATAGATAGATAGATAGATAGATAGATAGATAGATAGATAGATAGAAAATACTTTTTGTATTCAGTTACAAAAATACTATGGTATTTTGATATATAGTATGGTAATTCATGTTATGGCACTTTTGGTGTATAGATAGATAGATAGATAGATAGATAGATAGATAGATAGATAGATAGATAGATCTTTTTCTATTTAGTTACAAAATGTACTATGGTACTTCCATATATATCATAGTATAAAATTCATTACAGTGGTATTTATTTCAAGGCACTTAAAATATTATGGTGGTACACATCGAGAAATACATGGTACTGACATTGTACATGTCTAAAACAAGTATGATACCATGGCAAAAAACACAGTATTACCATGGTACGATGCCATGGTAAGTACCAGACTGGAGCTCTAAAAGTAATCATTGATTTGGATAAGATGCTCTTTTCACTAATCTACACTAGATTAAAAGCACTTTAAGATCGAGCTCTCTCCTCCATCAGGTCTTCGCTTGTTCTGTGGTTTAAGCTCTCAGCGCGGAGAAGGGGAGGAGACACACACACACATACACAAGGATCAGCTCCGTTCCTCGGTTCGCGAGTAACCGGGCAGGAGGAGGCGAGCGCGATCAGACCTCCAGGTGTGTGTAGATGTATGTGTGTGTTCCAGTCACACCTGGATGCATCATGTGATCAGATACCTGGGCGTGGAGCTAGCGTTCAGTGTGTTATTCGGTAACGGGAATCCCGGAACCGCAGATCGCTGTCTCTCCGCGCGTGAGTGACATGTGAACTTTCCGTGCACCGGGAATCTATTCTTCACAATCTAAAGGGAATCCGTAGTCTGGACGCTGCAACTACTGCCAAGGTGAGAATCTGAGTGTTTGTGTTTGACGTGGAATATTTTGCGTTGTACCTTTCAAAAGACGGAGTAAATGTGTTCGGTTTCAGACGGGACGCGTATCCCGAACAGAGACGCATGTTGCATGTGAGATGACGTACCGATTGGGTTCATGTGCTGTCGGTAGCCGTTCTAACAGCCCTTTCTTAAAACCCGAGCATTTATTTACGTCCTTATTACTTTTATTTGTTATTAGCATGTAATGTTTTTCAATCCCACTAGTATTTAACAGACTATAGTATGCAGTACGAACTAGTAGTGTGTGACTTTTAGGTGGGTCTACCGTTTTCAGTATGCAATCGGTTGAGGTTCGTTTCGCGTAATAACGCCAACGTCTTGTGGCGCCCCCAGCGCTAACCGTCAGCTGTCTTGAAGACGTTTTGTGTTTGTTTGTAAATCTATATTAAAGTGATTAGTAATGACTAGTACCTACTTTGTCGATATACTGTCCGATAATGATAAAGCAAAGTGCTGTATTGTTACAATATGCACGTCAAGAGCGTCAAGCGATTTCGCGGGCATCCGTTTAGCGCCCTGACTAACTTGTATTCTTACTTTTGTGGTACTGAAATGTTGTTTAAACGTAAATTTGCTTGTATGAAAAATGAATAGTTGGTTTTAAGACCCTTAACTTTTTGTTTCGACTTATTTTGAGGGGTTCAAACAACCCAAACCCCCAATATTCGCGTCCAGTTAGTACATATTCATTGGGTGCTAGTACTTTTACTACTCATACTCTTAAGAACCTCAATCATTTGTTTTGACCTACTTTGAGGTGTTTACAACGCAAACAGCCATAAATCAAACCCTAGTTTGTATTCATATACTTGCAGTAATGACTAGGCCAGTATTTTGCTAATCTAGTCACTATCTTAGCAGTGGTGAGTAACTGTTTCATTGCTGCTGCCAACGAATGTTTCGTTTTTGCCTTTGTTACTAGTAACGGTTTTAATTTTAGTAGTAAAATTAACTGTGATGTCTGTCTGTCTTCCTTGATTGTTGTCCAATTCTTGTGTGTCTCGAATCCTGGTATACATTGACCATATAGATAGGCGATAAATTGGTGATAGGCGATAAAAAAGTTATTTACTTCCAAAACAGCATAGTTAGCTATTTTTTCCCTCAGATACTCATAGTCAGATATTGTGCCAAAGGTCAATTTAAGCTTTTTATGCATGTCTCATTTGCCATTTAATTTAATTATTCATGCTATAAACCCCTTTGTTTCGACTACTAGTTATGACCTTGATTTGTCTTAATGGACAAGATGGATTTTTAATGGGTTGGATCTGGCTAATAGTGTTTCTTAGTCTTTGCTCTGCTCTTTTAAGTCCACAGTGTTGTGATTCACAACCACTATCAGCTTAAACTGTGCTTGTCTAACATCAGAGGACTGCGTTTCTCTCCTTTTCCCACATTATTCACTCGCATCGCATGTGCGCTCGAGTACAGAGTACAACAGGTCCGGACGAGCTCTTTCTGTGTCTTGTAACTGTATAAATCCTGCTGTTTGTCTGGGCACACTGGCTCCTTTCAGCCGGAGCTCTGAAGTTGTGTGTCTCTCACATTGTACCGCCTTGTTGTGCCTCTAAATTGCGTCTTTATTGGGCTCTCCTGTGTTCTATGCAGTGAAAGGGAGGAGACATCCCGGGGGATTATCCTCATTAAATGCTTTAAACAAACGCGCCAGATTAGCCTGGGATCGTTCTCCATGTGGGGGCAACGAAGTCGAGGGTGGGTGCGGTGTGGTGAAAAGAACAACCCCAACAGCGAAAGGCAGCGTCTTCATAAATACACACCATCTGCGCACGCACACACATGGCGTAGCCGGCGTGAAATCAGGTCCTGCTCCTGCCTACAGCTCTCGGGCTTATCTGCCGTCCTGCGAGCATTTAGAATAGAGCGACTGTCCCTTATCTGAGCGGCGAAACGCGTGATGAATGTCCTCTCCGCACGGAGCTGAATGATTTCATTCACCTTCCGAATGTCCCTGTGTTTTACGCTCAGAAATCATCAATTACCCACAATCACCTGCAGGGCTGTCAGCGAAAGCACTTGGCCGGAGCACTTGTGTTTATCAAAAGCTAAATAAAGAAGTAGCATTTATCTGATGCTTGCCCGGAGGAAAGCAGGATGGTGATGTTTAATTTCGTACATTCACCTTTTTCCTCTGCGGTGGCAACCATGGCTTCCTTTTCGGAGGGGCCTGCTTTCCATGAACAACAAATAATTCAAAATAGTTGGCCAAAGAAGAAATGGCACTGTACTTCTCTTTTTTCCCCCTGTGGTTTGGCCGATTACAGGCTTTTAAGCATGTGCTCGTGTTGCCAGCTTGAGTCTGAGCATCTTTGATTGGTCATTTTTGTTGCCTTCAACATGTCAGGCTGCTCTGCACTTAAAGTAATGCATGTTGATACTGAAGATTCTTGGAAAAGTCAGATGCTTTTTCTCGTACCGGTGTGTTGAGTCTGGCTGCTCAGAAATGGCTTTTTCGCACTGATATTCTGAAATAGTTTGGCAAGCGTTTCTTAACCCAGTCCGTGTTTCGGTCCAGAGAGCGAAACTGAAGCCTCTACTTGAGATTCTTCTCATAGTTTTCAATTTAACAGTGCATGCTCTAATAATTAGGTAAAGTCGATGTGATGGAATAAATTGTGACTCTTTCAGGTTTTCTGTCCGACTGCTGCAGGTGACAGACACGTTAGTAACTGTAAACTCGAAAGCTTTGTTTAGCCCACGGTGAAGTCTCATTGGACACTCCCACTTCACATTTATGTGTGATTATCAATGTTTTATTTTATTTTATTTTATTTTTGGTAATAAAATCTTATTAATTCATAAAATAGAATCCAGAAAAATTAAAATAGACAACAAAAGTAGTAAATAAATAAAGACCAGATTATAGGGCATTATTATTGTTATTTTTTTTTAAAGTGGAATTTGTTAAAGTGGAAAAATTACAATGAAAAAAAAAAATGGAATTTGGAAGAAATAAAATGAATTATATATAGCTATATTTCTATTATACATGTAATAGGTTTGATTAGGAATGCACAGTATATTGGTAACATATCGGTTATCGGTTATTTTTTATTTCAGTATTGGTAGATATAATGTATTTAATTGTGCATGCTTATTTCCTCAAATTGTATATTTTTAAATCACTAATAGTTTAAAAACACTGCTAAATGTAGTATTTCATATCACAAAATGAATATCCATTTTTCATATTGTACTTCATAATGTTGGGAAGCTAGTTGTAGTGATTTGTTTTTAATATATAAAGACAAAATAACAAAATGTTATTCAAAAATGATTATCTGTGGATTTTTTTTATTTATTTATTTTTTCAGCTATTATGCCTACACTTAAAAAAAACAAAACGACAACAACGCAGTGAAGTGTGAAATTCAAAATACAGGTAAAACCTGTAATACGGGTAACCGTTATTTTTATAGCAGATTTCAAAACTAACTTATTTTGTGTGTATAAAACATGTATTCATGTGGAATTTGTTTCATATCATACTTTATAATGTTGCGGTGCCAGTTATAGTGTTTTGTTTTTATTTTAGTAATTTATCTGTGTAATTTGTATTACTTTTTTTCAGCTAATATATCTATAGCAAATTTCGAAAAAGATTTTGATGTAGCAGCATACAAGGATTTATTTATTATTATCAGTTATTATTTCTCTAGCAGATTTTAAAACAAATTTAGTGTAAAAACGAGTATTTATGTTAGTACCGTGCAACAATTAATCGCGATTAATCGTATCCAAAATAAAAGTTTTTGTGTACATAATATATGTGTGTATACTGTGTATATTTATTATGTAAATATAAATACACACACATGCTTGTATATATTTAAGAAAAATATGTGATGTTTAAATATTAAATATATTTATGTATAATATAAACACAGGGCTGTCAAACGATTAATCGCAATTAATCGCATACAAAATAATAGTTTGAGTTTGCCTAATATATGTGTACTGTGTGTAATTATTATGTATATGTAAATACACACAAAGTAATGTATATATTTAATAGAAATGTGTTATGTATAAAATATTTTTATTTATATATAAATTCTATAAAAATGATAATAAATACATACACTTGTAAATATTTCTTAAATATGTACATGAATGTGCTTGTATTTATATATACATAATAATACACACACATATATTAGGCAATAATGTGCTTTTATTTTGTATGCGATTAATCGCGATTAGTCGTTTGCCAGCCCTAAAATATATGTAAATATATGTAAATATTTTCAAAATATAAGTATGTGTGTGTCTTTATATATACATAATAAATATACACAGTACACACACATATATTATATAAACAATTTTTTTTTTATTTTGGATGCGATTAATTGCGATTGACCAGCACGAATTTATGTACATTACACATGAATTTATGTGTAATTTTCTTTTTTTTAAACAAAGTCGAATAGATTTATAACATGAAAATAATTAATAATTATTTAATTAATAAATAATGAATTTTTAATTTTCACTTTCCACTCTCATCTCCTCATTGTCTTTGGGTGTATGAGTAAATCCGATAAGGTCTCATCATTGGTTTGATCTGGTTATAATGCCATCTTGATGATGTGTGAAGTCGAGAGAGTAGTTTTAAGTCCCCCGATCCCCCAAGGGCCGAGTTACATCAGATTACAGCAGCATCGTGGGAAATGACGGGCATAAGGTGAGATCGCATTCATTCTCACGCTTACTAATCAACAGCTGGCCGCGGGTCTGTGCCGCCCGGGGGTCTTTATGCAGCATACGGCCTTACCATCGCTCCAGCGCCATACATACACACCTTTGAACGTTGACTACGATGACAAAAGTGGCGTCTTCTTCCCCACTCTTGTTCTTTCACTTCCTCCATCTTTTCCCCTCTCTTTTCATACCATCTGCTGATGGGCACAAAACCATTTCCTCAGCTTCGTTCTGGTCACGCAGATGGATTCAGAGTAAAAAAAAGTCAGTGTTCTAGGGAAAATAAGACACTGGAATGTGTGGGAGGGACTTTCGCACATGCACACAAAACCTTCGCCCGCAGGAGAACAAGATCTCCGGCTTTTGCTTCAAAGAGTCTCGTTACAAGCATAACATGCTATCAGCCCAGGCCGAGACTGTGGCGTAACATTACAGCCAGCGCTCTCCCCCTCAAGACACGGCGATGGCATCCGTGTCAAACCCACAGAAACGCTCTACTGTACGGATAGAAATTTGGCCTGAGCCCAGGCGGGCGCTCCCTCTGGAGCAAATGGGGCAAGCGGGGATTAAACCCGGTTCGTGAATAAAAGGAGAGCCTCCGTTGACAGCCTTAATTAGTCTAAGACTTGGCTCATTCTGGGAAACTGCCAGGTCCTTGACTATTATAGTGGAAAATCCAGTCGGCTTCCACTTGAACGGCACCAATTGCAAACACACCCTTTTGTAAGATTACACAGAAAGTTTTCAGGCACGCGCTGTTACTTTCTGTGTTGGAAACTCTGGTTGAGTGGCGTAATTCAAGAGTACAAAACTTAAATGGGCTTTTTTTTCTTTTTTTTTTTTTTGGCCTATTATCGGCTTCTGCAGATCTCTGCACAGAGCCCTGCAGTTTTTCACAGACTTTGACGCCTGTCACTCACAAAGATCTATATATTTTTCACCTCTTGTGTGTTCAAATATTAAATATTTTGGCTAATTTGATGATGCTTTCCAGCTGTCAGTAAGAATGTAGTTCTGGGCTTTGTTTAATACATTTTATCACATTTAAATTCATTGTTGGGATGCACATACCAGCACCTTATTGGTTATCAGCTGATCATTTAAATTTTTTACGTCATTTATTATTTTTTTAAATTAATGTCTTGTTATTACAAATACTTTCAGCTACCCATAAGAGTGTAGGTCTCAGCTTTAATATATTTTACCATGTTTTAATTAATTGTAGAGATGTGTATATCGGCAACCATATCAGTTATCGACCGATTGTGGCTTTTTAAAATTTAAAAATAATTTTAAAAAACATTTTAATTAATTTTTCTTTTTAAAACTTTTATTGCTTTTGAAATATGTAGTGTAGTGCAGCTTTTTAAATACATCTTATCATGTGTAAATTCATTGTAGGGATACACATATTGGCACCATATCGGTTATAGACTGATTTGTTTTATTTTTTTGTTTCTTATTTTTTAATACTATTTTAAGTTCTTGTTATTAAAATGCTTTCAGCTACCCATAAGACTGTAGGTCTCAGCTTTAATACTTTTTCCCATGTTTAAATTAACTGTAGAGGCATCATGTTAGTTATCAACTGATAGAGGCTTTTTAAAATGTTAAAAATATTTTAAGAAACATTTAATGGTTTAATTTTTCTTTTTAAAATTATTATTGCTATTGAAAAAGGTAGTGTAGTGCAGCTTTTTAAATACACTTTACCATGTTTAAGTTCATTGTAGGGATACACATATCGGCACAGATTATTTACATTTTTTTATGGCATTTGTTATCTTTTAATTAATATTATTTTAAGTTATTCTTGTTATTAAAAATGTTTTTAGCTGCCCGTAAGAGGGTAGGTCTCAGCTTGAATACATTTTACCATGTTTAAATTCATTGTAAAGATACGCATATCGGCACCATATCGGTTATCGACTACGCTTTTTTTTTAATCGTTAAAATGTCTATTTAGTACTTTTAATTATTATATACTGTTATCTATTTAATACTTATCAATTTGTTATTATTATTTGTAATTATTTCTTACATTATTAATGATATTTTATTACAATTAATTTATAATTTTATATTTTACCATAAAAATAAAAATATATTAACTGTTTAATGTTATGTTTTATGTAGCTATTTATTTATTTTAGATGCATAATTTGGCCATTGATCAGTTATATGAATAGAATTAACAGAAATGTCCATATTGGTGCATGTCTAATCCATAATTTTCCTTTAGAAATGAAAACTGCAGCAAAATTTGTCTGGAGATTTTTTTGGGGGGGCCTTTCTATTATCAGAAGAAAAATCAGACTTGTCGGACAGTTTGATGGTATATTAAGGCTGCCAAAATGTTTCCAGCACAGTTTAACTAACGACGGGATGGGGTATTATTTCATAAACTCAGGTGAACTGAAGCGTGCTTTATTTATCTTTGCACGCCGAGAGATTTTACGCTTGAACCCGCCTCAGTCAAACGGATAAGTGCAAAATGATAGATTCCCGTGATGCGCGTGACATCGGCGTTCCCTTCACCTTTGTTTCTTTCCCCCCCCGATTCCAGTGAGGAGTTCACTTGGGCATTGAAGGGTGTAATTCATTTCTACAGATCTGAGTAATGTCTTGTTCAATCTTCAAACAGAGCGCTCGCCTCACACGGAGATTGCTTTTAATTACCGACACTACACTTCTCATAATGTGGGGTTCCGTGTGGCGGCGGTGCGGATGATGTTTGTGGGGTTTCTCGGCATCTTGAGGAGGGGGAAACTCTCCAGGCTGTTAATTAAGGAATAGACGAGTCCCAGCGGAGCCAAAAACGCATGAGTGAAGGGTCAGATATTTGCCAAACAGCTGGAAACCAAGGTCACGGCAACCTGAGCGAAAAAGACGGAAAGAAGGAGGGGCAACCTGGCAAGAAGTCTGCGAGGAGTTGAGTCGGTTGCCAAAGGAGGAGGTGGTTGCGATATTTTATTTTAGACATTAATCCGAGGCTTTACGGTGGCTTTCCTTGGACTCAAGTGTGAAAGACACTCAAAGAAAAGCAGAACTGGTTCACACAGTATTTTCAGCATGTCTTAAAAGCGTGCTGTGGTATCATGGGAACACTATTGTTTTTCCTTTCCTGTTGAAAAGACTACCTCAGGCCAGCGTGAGTTTCCTTAAATGCCCTTTTTTCATATATGGTTTTTATATGATTATGAACTGCATGGGCCCTGTGCGCTATTATTAATAAGTCATAGGCTGAATAGGAAAATTGCATTTGGGTGGAATATTGTGTTATTAGAAAATATTGGAAATATTGTTGTAGCTTTATTACTAGTGACAGATGATTTTGCTTCTACTATTAATAACTTTAACTGCGCTGTATGTGTGTGTGTGTGTGTGTATATATATATTATGTATTTGTGTGTGTGTGTGTGTATATATATATATATATATATATATATACACACACACACACACACACACATTTCAGTTTCGTTTTCAAATTGAAAATTAAAAAAATGAAAATATTAAAAAATTACCAAAAGACTATTTAAAAATATTAAATAATAGCATTGTTTTTTATTTTCTATTTAAATACAAAAATATTATATATATATATATATATATATATATATAAAATTATATTTATAGAAATGTTTAT
>JAHKKF010518113.1:5115-17399 GCA_019740295.1 Labeo calbasu
GGTTTGAGTTGTTCGTTCATCACGTGACAGCCCCATAGGATGAACGAATGACTCAAAAAACCTGGAGACTCGAAACAGATGAACTAATTCCAGTACAGAACCTAATAGGATGTTGCACATGCACAACTGAACGAATCACTCCCCGAGACGACTCGTTCTTCCCGAGTCACATTAAAGATTTGTTCAAAATGAACGAATCATTTAAGAACGACCCATCACTAATTCGTAGCATCATGAACGTGCATCCCAGAGCATCATTTCGCTAGATAAGACCCTTCTTCCTCRGCTGGGATTGTTTAGAGCCCTTTGAAGCTGCATTTAAACTACATTTTGGAAGTTCAAAATCAGGGCACCAATCAAGTCCATTATATGAAGAAAAATCCTGAAATGTTTTCCTCAAAAACCATAATTTCTTTACGACTGAAGACAGAAAACATGAACATCTTGGATGACAAGGGGGTGAGTAAATTATTTGTAAATTGTTGTTCTGGAAGTGGACTTCTCCTTTAACTGTCCTTTTTGACGATGACAAGAAAAAAATATTTAATTTTATTGTGTATCTGGTAATTGACAGTAGTTCATGGATTCTCTAACGATTACGTAGTATTTAACTTGGAACGGATTTTAGCCTAGTATTATAATTCACTTTGGTCTGTAAGTGTAATGCTTTTAATATAACTCTATACTTAAATGAAAAGCAATGTTTAAATTTGAAAAATGACATGGTCACGTATTGTTTATGGAAGCTTAATTCGTTGTAACAATGTTGAGGCTAGACATCGGTCCGACAAGCTGTCACCAGCTGTAAGTGCTTCTGTATCCGATTTCAGCGGGATTCTTCTTGTTCATAACTTTCTGTCCAGAGCACCCAAACCTTTGACCAAAATAACAAGTCTTGTCCCAAATGGAAGGACAGTGGAGAATCCATTATTTTATATTGCACTTAAGAGACTTGTTGCCACAGGACTATAAAGCATTTTGCATAACCCGAAAAAGCAAGGCCTGTTCCTGAGGAGCGGAATGTTTGGAACCAATTTCATTGGTGTTATTGTTTTATTTTCTCATTTTTACTACTAAACTGTACCCTGTGTTGTCATTTAATGATTCATACCACAGATGTTTGGAATTGCTGTGTCTCAGTGGCTTTTCATTCCCATGTCGATTGGGGACGATGGTATTAGATTCACACTGTGTCAACACACGATGCACCAAAATGGCCTGAGGTTGTCTACGCTGGACGTGACAAAGTAAACAATGAGCCAGATGTTTGGCCACTTCAGATACAGAATGAGGAATCGGTTTACATGCGAACAATGCAACGCATCCAGTTTTAGCCCTGATAGCGCACGTACATTATGGAAACGTCTATTTGACGTCTTCATTTACATCTGCAAGATGTATTTTTTTAGAGTGTTTGCTCATCTGCCATACGTCTCTGAGACGTTTTCTATCAGATGTCCAATAGACACTTAGAAAATGTCTTTAAGATGTTTGTACTCAGCAGATGCATTCCAGATGAAGAGATCTTTAACAGACATCTTGCAGACGTACACGTAGGCTACATATACATTATTCCAGATACATTTTAAAACAGCGTTTTCATTTCATTTGACAAAGTAGGGGAGAATGGGGTAAGATGAGCCAGTGATGAGAAAATGAGATAGAAGTACAATGAAAGTATGTAAAGTAATTTCAGGATGTTTCCTATCATTTTAAATTATATGAATGTATCTAGGACGAAGGGTTCTAAAAATCAATTTGCCCCAGGTTAGGGGTAAGTTGACCCGAGTCGGGGGTAAGATGAACCATCTGGGTTTAAACTGAATCTGATTAAAACCCATGTGAAATTTTAAAGATGATTTATCTCTTTTAACAACTAATTCAGTAATCAAATTTAAGTTTACAAAAAGTCATATTTATTTTCTTAAAGCTGACTTAAAATACAACCAATTAAATGAAGTTTCTTTTTCAATCTTTCATTTTTAATTCACACTAAAACGTTTTAACATTCCCAAAAACAAACTAAACAGAGAGTTTGTTGAGTAAACTTAAATAAAAGTTGAATTAGAATGAAGGAATAAATGTCACAACTAATAAACATTTAGTCAAACGATTCTTGGCATGGTAGCTTTTCTGCAATGTTGAATAGGCCATTAGAAACTGTAGGTGGATAGATATAGATGATTATAATGTGATGAAAAGCATCTTCTGGTTCTCAGATTTGGTACACTTGTACACTGTTCCTATTAAATAAGCTACAAAAAATATGATCAACTAAACCAGTTGCGCAATATCATATTAAAATACCAGTTTATACTTCAGAGATTTAACTTAACTTCAGTGCATTATGGTGGATTAAAGTGTTGGCTCAACTTACCCCACAGCATTTGGCTCACTTTACCCCAAAGCTGGCATTGTGGGGAAAAAAAAACTAGCTAGCTTACCAATTCAGGCTAATATTTAGCTAAATCACCTATATGCACTTGCAAATACGTACAATTTAGCAAAAATCATATGAATTTGTATGAGTGAGGCTGTACGAATTAGCCACAACATAAAATATGCACGAATTGCCATGAGGTCAGGTTGGCATTTTAAGTCATTTTCGCCAATCCGAGTGAACGGGGATAGTTTTGACAACGTTGTCATCTGTACGCAAAATAACATACAAGAAAAATGTTCGCACATTGTTACAGGGTTGCCAACTCTCACGCATTTGGCGTGAGACACGCTTTCAGGCTCTGTCTCAAGCTCTCACTCTGCCCATGTAATCTCACGCCAAATTGGCAACCCTGCTTGCGATTTTAAACAAAGTTTCAGCTGTCAAATGTTGTAAGTTTTAATACAAAATACCGTTTTGGCGCACGTAATGTGGCGTAAATCGTAAAATGCAGCGCTTCTGTTAATGCCACAGCCATTGAAAAACAGAGCTGCGACAAGCTTTGATCTCGCCAGCGTCGCCGCCACACAGTCACGTGATTCACAAACCTCTCAAAACAAACCAACGTTGACAGTATATTTAAATGTGTTTAAGCAGGATAGAGACGACAGCTTCACTATACAGGTATTTACAGCAATTTTTGGTAAACATTACAGCACATTATGCATTGATTTTTACATCAATGACATTTACAGTGTAATTTTATTCTGGAGAGTGATGGAGAGGCACCCCTTACGAAAAAACAATATGGTTTAAATGAAACCAAAAAACCATGGTTACTATAGTTAAACCATGGTAACCACAAATTAATCGTGGTCTTGCTACACTAACCATAGTTTAACCATGGTATTTGTAGAAAAACTATGGTTATACAAATGGTAATCAATGCACCAAAAAACATGGTTACTACACTTTTACTATAATAAAACCATGGTAATTTTCGTATGGGTTAATATGGTTTTCTTGTATTTAACCCTCAGGTATTGCTTACTTATTATGTGACCGTACAGTTTATCTATTTTAAATAAATGTTAAATAAATGTTCTATATTTTAGTTCAATAATATTCATTTAATATTTTAAGGAGATCATTTAGTACTAAATACTATTTGTATAACAATTACAGTCCATTAATGGCTTAATATATGTTTCTATATTAAAATTAGTGTACTATTAGGGTTAAATAGAGAGTAAATTAGAGGCAAATTAGTCATTTTGTGGTCGGAATTTTTTTTTTTTTAATTTGTAATGCCGTGGTTTACCCGCTAGGTACCTGTACGGCTCTTTACTAAATATACATGTATCTAGAATATTGCAGGTCATACCTGCTTACTATATTTAAAAAAAAAAGTTTAAAATGGTGCTAAAAAAGGCATTCAGCTGCATTTTTATCCCCTTATATGTACAATATATACATATAGATAGACATGAAATCGAGATCCCCATCCCCACTTCCACTCCAAAAAAAAAAAAAAAATCTCACTCCAAGCTGAACTTCAAAGTTGGCAGCCCTGAATGTTATCAAAATGGTTTCTGTTTGCTTCTAGCGTGATGTGTCATGGTGTGAGACCTTACTGGATATATTCAGTCACCGAGCAATGGTTTGAGGAAGATGATGCCGGTGTTGTAAATGTCAGTAAAGAAATTCACAGAAACAGTTAAAGGTATATGCTAACATGATGGAATCCTGTCAGAAGTCTCTAACAAGGCATTTAAGACAGAAAATAGATAAACTAATATGTTTGTAAATTATATGAATGAATGAATTTGATAAAGCATACACTTGTTGTAGACCTTTGCATACGCCTCAATTCAAAGTAAAGGTCTGAGATAACGTCAGCAACCATTTAAACCCTTTTTATTACACAGATCATTAAAGTAATCTCTTAATTTAATCTAATGAATAAAAACAGTCCAGAAAGTTTTACGTTAAACCAGGTTTACTCGCACATTTACACGTTTTGGTTTAGTCAGCATATTATGTAAATCAACATCAGTGATTTGATCAAACGGTTTCGAAACTCTTCTCGAGGGGAAAAGCTATCGCGCTAGATCTCAACTCATCAGCAGCCTCAGATGCTTTCTTATCAGCATATCCTGTAATGATGATGCTGATAATACAAAGGAAACGTGCTATGTAGAAAACAAACACAACTGTGTTAAAAGCTTTTGAGGAAGTTAAATTGCATTGGCCCATTAAAACATGATTTGGGATATGTATACAAATATGAAAACACAAAACATATTCATATACTATTTCACTTGTATTCTTTTCAAAGGCCATCAGTGAAGAAAAATGATCTATGCAGACAGATGGTCTAGTTACAAGATCTACCAGCAGGGGTTAACAGGACGTTGCTAACTGGTAAAACTTGACCCCAAGGCAAGTAGGAAAAAAAACCATGCCTCATTCAAAAATGATGAATTGCATAAAATCAAACATATGTTAATGCTATTTGGAATTTAACAGGGTGTAACTGTCTGGAAAGAAGTTCCAGTATTTTTTTAGGGCAAGTTATAAAAATGGTCACGGCGGCTTTGCCTTGTACCTTCAACAGAGACGAACTGCTATTTGGGTGAGAGGAACTATCAGTCATTTATCCACATCTGAGTCAGTAGAAGCATTTGTCATTTCCTTCATCTTAGACCCCTTAAAGCGTGTGAGATCCAGATAGGCTGAGCACATTGTTGTCGGCACGTCTCTGGGGTTCACTGCGATGATCTGTGGCAGCGCGCACGTTTAAAATTAACCGAGGCGGAAAAAAAAAAAAAACTTGCAGAAGCTCTGGCCGAAAGGTTGCCCGACTTTAGCAGAGAAAGACTTGTTTTGACATCTGTCTAAGGGCTGAGAAAAATGAGCTTGGCAAGACCACTGGAATCAAATGAAGAAGTAAAATAAACTTTTGAGGCTAATGTCCTGTCATTCTCAATTAAGTGCAAAGCATGTCGTGTCACAACGGAAGATTATTCTGATTGACACAAGGCTGTTCTTTCGGGTTTATTTTGTGCACGAGCCGGAGCGGACAGCAACAATACAGGTTTTACTCACCGTTTAATAATATGGGAAGTGTTTAGGAGTGTGCATTTATGTGCTGGACAAGATGGGATTATTAGAGTATTACGATAGAAAAGTAATGTATTAAAACCATGGGGAAAATTTAGTTGATACAGCAGAACAAAAATACAAAATTACTAAATATAGCGAAAGGGTCAAATAGAGTGTGCAGTTAATAATTTAGAAATGCTATATAGTTATTAATTATTTGCTTTGCTGAAGTATCTAACTTAATTAAATTATTATTATTATTATTTACAAAATCCAACTTAATTAAGTTTCACATAAAATCCACAATGGTTTACTGTTGAAGTATCTAAATTCATTGAAACATTAATATGACAAAAAAAAAGTAATTTTATTTACAAACTTGAATCTAACATAATCCTTAAATTATACATTAAAAACCTAATACTTCATAAATTAACACGACGTTTAATTAAAATAAAATGTCCTAGAAATTATTTAGAAATTAAATATTCAGTTATTCAATTTGCTGAAGTACCTGATTGTACTTAAACGTTAATATAGAAACAAAATATTAGATTTTTTTAAACCCCAAAGTAACACGATTCTTAAGTTACGTATAAAACCCCATTCATTTGTAGATAAAATAATAAATATAAAATAGTGTTTAAAAAATCATTTATAATTAAAATTTATTTCGCTAAAGTACCTACTTTTCTTGAAACATTAAACCCAGTGGTGTGTAAAATAAAATACAATTATTTTATTTTATTTTAAAATAAATGAAATTATATTAAAAACAAATGTGATTAGTAATTATTTGCTTTACTGAAATATCTAACTTTACTGAAACATTAATATGAAAACTTAAATATATATATATATTAGAAATGTAATTCCATTTATTTTATGGTTATTTACTTCATTGAAGTACTTAAATTCACTGAAATATTAATATGACAAAAAAACAAACTTACAAAATTTACAAACTTGAATCTAACATAATCCTTAAATTCTACATTAAAAACCTAATACTTCATAAAATAACACAACGTTTAATTAGAAATTAAATATTAAATCATTCAGTTTGCTGAAGTACCTGATTGTACTGAAACGTTAATATGAAAACATAAAATATTCAATTTTTTTAAACCCCAAAGTAACACGATTCTTAAGTTACATGTAAAACCCCATTGATTTGTAGAAATAATGATTAATATAAGATAATGTTCAAAAAAAAATTTAAAAAAAGTACCTAATTTTCTTGAAACATTAAACCCAGTAGTGTGTAAAATAAAAGAAAAGAAATTATATTCAAAACAAATGTGATTAATTATTTGTTTTACTGAAATATCTAATTTTACTGAAACTTTAATATGAAAACCCCATTGATTTGTAGAAATAATAATAAATATAAAATAATGTTCAACAAATCACTGAAAAATTAAATGAAAGGTAATGATTTATTATTTATTTCGCTAAAGTACCTAGTTTTCTTATTAAATTAATATGACAACATAAAATATTATAACTTCTTTTTTCTTTTACAAACCCAAATTTAACATAATCCTCATACACATTATACATTAAACCCAAAGGTGTGTAAAATAAAATAAAATATTTGTATTTTATTTTAAAATAAATGAAACTATATGAAAAACAAATGCGATTATTGATTATTTGCTTTGTTGAAATATCTAACTTTACTAAAACATTAACACGAAAGCCTAAAAATATATATATATTAGAATTTAATATAGTTTAATTATTTAATTTATGTTTATTTACTTTGTTAAAGTACTTAAATTCACTGAAACTTTAATATGACCAAAAAATAATAATAATAATTTTATTTACAAACTTGAATCTAACATAATCCTTAAAACGTAATACTTCATAAAATAAAATGAATTAAAGTTGTTGTTTTTTTCTTCCCACAAACTCAAACCTAAGAAACGTCTTTAGGTTATGCATGAATAACCCAGTGGTTTGTAGGGTTTGTGGGGTTTAAGTCAGGTTACAGACCTCTAGTGACTGATGTCAGTGAATGCCAGAATTTTCTCTCTATTATACATACTTCCTCAAACCTTTCATTAATGACCAGGAACTCAACAAAATCTTCATTTTTCATATATATTTGAATGGCTATCAGCAGAGAAAGGATGCTCTTTGTGTTATGGTGGTGTAGTTTCGGCATCTGCCAGCAGAGGCTAACAGGACCATACCAACCAGCCAAACTTTGAGCGCATTAGATCCGAAACCAAAAAAACCAACTTCTTTTTTTGCAAGCTTCACATTTTTGTGTTGTGATTTCACTCATGTAACCTTTTCAAATACTACCACAAACAGAGATGATTGCGCTCGGGCTGATTGCCGAGATTTTCACACATAAACCAGAATAACAATCATGAATCATGTATGCCAAGATGAAAGATTTTGGTTGAAGCGAAACTGGCCACCGTTGGGAATACGTACAAGGCTCGAGGGCTTGTGTATTTATTCCTCTTTCATCTTCTGAATGTGTCCTGTTCCGATAACAGCCTCTTCCAGACAAACAAGCACTGGATCTGGATATAATTATGAGTGAAGACATGATGGGTCAGGGACGCACTGATCATTTCAGCAGACGCAGAGGTCGGGAGAGGCCTGAGAATGAATATCCTCTACGCTTGCGTTCATCATCTCCCTTAAGGACATTTATCAACATCCACACTTCCTCCTTTCTCCAGGGCCCGCTCGATATATCCCGACTACAGCCCAGCAGGCACTAGCAGCTGTGCCCCATCATTCATGCTTGATGGGGTACAAAAAGTAGGCACATTTTAACACCCAGAACGTACAAAGTCTGGTTTGTGTGGAAGCACATTCTGACACGAAAAAAAGGTTAAAGGTATTTGAAACCTCACAATGCTGACTTTATTTCTCGCAGTCCTTAGTCTAAATCTCACGATTTTGAGTTAACATTTGAATTCTTAGAAAAAAGTCTGAATTGCAGATCTAAACTTAAATTCAGATGTTATTTTTCCTCACAGTTTTGAGTTAACAATGTAACTGCAAGATGTAAAATATCTAAAAAATATATGAGAAAATAGTCTGAATGGTGAGATGGAAACCCAAATTATGAGATGCAAACAAAACAAAGAGAAATAAAGTCAGAATTTTGTATTATAAACTCAAAATTCTGAGAAAAAAAAGTCAAATCGTGAGATATAAACTCAAAACTGTGAAAAATAAGTTCAAAATTATGCATTATATAAACTACATGAGCCCTCAATTCTCAGAAAGTCTGTCTAAATTGCAATATATAAACTCAGAACTGTGAGGAATAAAGTTTGTGTCATAATAAGGTCAAAACTATGCATTATAAACTTGCAGTTCTCCGAAAGTTAGTCTAAATTGCGATATGTAAACTCAGATCTACGAGAAATAAAGTCCAAATTGCGTTATAAAGTTATAATTGTGAGAAAGAAAGTCTGAATTTCAAGATGTAAACTTAAATTGTGATGTTATTAAGGTCAGAACTGTGCATTATAAACTTGCAGTTCTCTAAAAGTCAGTCTAAATTGCGATATAGAGACGCAGAACTATGAGAAATCGAAAATTGTGTTATAAACCCATAATTGTGAGAAAGAAGGTCTGAATTGCAAGGTATAAACTCTGAGAAAAAAGTCAGACTTGTGAGCTGTCAACTTAAATTGTGAGATATAAACTCAAAACTAAAAAAATGTGCATAAACTTGCAATTCTCAGAAAGTCAGATTAAATTACAATATATAAACTCAGAACTGCAAAAAATAAAATGAAAGTTGTGCTATAAACTCATAATTATGAAAAAGAAAGTCTGAATTGCTAAATATAAACTTCGAAATTCTGAGAAAACAGAACTGTGAGATGTCAACTTAAATTGTGAGATATAAACTAAAAACTGAAAAACAAGGTCAGAACTGTGCATTATAAACTTGCAATTCTCCGAAAGTCAGTCTAAATTGCAATATATAAACTCAGGCGAGGAATAAAGTCAAAATTGTGTTATGAACTCATAATTATGAGAAAGAAAGTCTGAATTGGAGATGTAAACTTGGAAATTCTGAGAGAAAAAAAAAGTTAGCATTGTGACAAACTCATGCATTATAAACTCATGCAAATACGAAACAAAATGTGTTATAAACCCATACTTATGACAACAAAGTCTGAATTGTAAGATATAAACTCAAAACTGTTAAAAAATAAGGTTAAAAATGTGCATAAACTGGCAATTCTCAGAAAATCTGCCTAAATTGCAATATATAAACTCGGAACTGCAAGAAATAAAATGAAAATTATGCTATGAACTCATAATTATGAGAAAGTCTGTCTGAATTGCAATATTTAAACACAGAACTGTGAGAAATTCAAAACAAAATGTGTTATAAACCAATAATTATGGCAAAGAAATTCTGAATTGTAAGATGTAAATTTGGAAATTATGAGAAAAAAAGTCTGAATTGTGAGATATCAACTTCAATTGTGAGATCTAAACTCAAAACTGTAAAAAATAAGGTTAAAAATGTGCATAAACTGGCAATTCTCCGAAAATCAGTCTAAATTGCAATATATAAACTCGGAACTGCAAAAAATAAAATGAAAATTATCCTATGAACTCATAATTATGAGAAAGTCTGTCTGAATTGTGAAATATAAACTTGGAAAGTCTGAAAAAAAGCAGAATTGTGAGGTGTCAACTTAAATTGTGAGATATAAACTTAAAACTGAAAAATAAGGTCAAAACTGTGCATTATAAACTTGCAATTCTCAGAAAGTCAGATTAAATTACAATATATAAACTCAGAACTGCAAAAAATAAAATGAAAATTGTGCTATAAAATAATTATGAAAAAGAAAGTCTGAATTGCTAAATATAAACTTCGAAATTCTGAGAAAACAGAATTTCTTTGTCATAATTATGGGTTTATAACACATTTTGTTCTGTATTTCTCACAGTTCTGTCTTTAGATATTGCAATTTAGACTGACTTTCGGAGAATTGCAAGTTATAATGCACAGTTTTGACCTTCAATTATGAGATACAAACTCAAAAGTGTGAAAAATAAGGTCAAAATTGTGCATTATAAATCAAAACTCATTATTATGAGAAAGAAACTCTAAATTGTGAGACGCTTACTCAAAATTGCAAGAAAATATAGTTAGAATTGTGAGATAAAATCTGTATTAGTAGCTTTTTTGTTTGTTTTTGTTGTCTTTTGTTTATGCCATCTTCCCCCATCCTGCAGTGGAAATAAGCTGCCAAATACACCATATTTATATTTTAATATTATGTATTTTTTAATATAATATTTACTGTTCCAAAAATACACACAATAATTTATTTTTTGCTAATGTAGATTCTAAAATGTATAAGAATAGTTTAATTTCCTTATATTTTTTGTCCATCCATTTTATATATATTTTCAGTATGCTTGTATTGAAAATTGAATGTATTTTCATGCCTCTCTTTCTCTCTACCTCTATATATATACAGTAGTCAACATTTGAAGTGGATCAAAACCTTTTATCAGAGTTGTCCCAACATTAAAGTTGTCCCAACATGTGTCCTAAAACAAAGTTGTCCACACTTAAAAAAAGATATTAGATTTTGTCTTTACTGTACAACATATATTTAGAATGTGTTTTGGAAAGAAATATTTCTTGCAGTATGGTTTCCAAGGTTCAGTAGTCTCATGATACCTGTTGTGTTAACCACAAGAGCCCTCCAAAAGAAAGATGTATCGGTCTGCGGATCAGACCAAGAAACCCACAAGTCTCTGCGAGGAACTTTGTATCCAAAACCCCACTTAGTAAGAAAGGCTATCGAGAGGTGACACTTCAGATTCTTCCATTTCAACTTCTGGACAACACACACACGTACCCAAGTTGAACCCTAATCAGCTGGCTCTCCAAGGAACGGCTTTTGTTTCTCGCAGAGCAGTAAACCAAGTTCAAAGTTGGGCTTTGTTTCCTGTGGAATTCCCCATACATTTCAGTCTTGTCTGGATAAGAAAAGTAACGGCAGAAAGGGAGAATGGATATCACTATAATTCTCCAGCGCCTCAGGGATATCGGGGACCTTAACCTTTTTGAACACCGGACAGGTGTTTTAGGGAATAATTTGCGCAGATTTCTATCAATCTTACCCGCTGGACTGCCACACTAATTGCAAATCAAAAATTTTTGGGGGGGAAACAAATCACGCTGTTGACTGATTTTTTTGTTCATGTAACAGAAGCTTTCAGCAGGTCTTACATAAATGAAAACCACATTTTGTCGGGGATCACAGTGTCTGCACCGAGCTAGAAGATTAGGAGACTTTTGAGGGTAAAGATGCTGGAGGAACAACCAAATTTTGCATCACTGGATCCCGCACAGCTTGAGTGAGTGTTGCCTGAGCTGCTGTATTGTGTATAAGGCCAACTTGCCTGCGGCAAGTTCCTCATGAGATTTTCTGTGCAAAAGTCATTTTGTCTGTCTGGCATTTTTGTGTTGCTATATCATCAACTTTAAACCATCTAAAAAAACACTGTGCTCATTTTTAACTACCAGACGTGTGCCTTGGCATGTTGTCAGTTCGATGACATCATAATCACAGTCCTCATAAAATAATGTAATTGTAACAATGCATGCAACGGTGAACTTTTGAAAGAGAGAAACAGAAATGACATGCTTTTTCCAGGATTAACAATGAAAGAAATCTCATCGCATAGGTATTTTTATTTAATATATCTGCTGTAAACATAGGGTAAATTAGGCCACAACAGATAAGATCAAGAATATTTATAATAATGTATTAAT